>JAKCPB010001297.1:0-128377 GCA_021442155.1 Cymbidium sinense
TCTAAGATAAAGAAGCTTTTCTTGCAGGTGCCTAAAGTAGCTGAAGCCTCCAACGCCAAGGAATGTTTGCTAGTTGCAAAGGACAACTCCGGGAGGGTGATAGCCACCGAAGATCCCACCATACAGCCCAGATAGTCCAACAGATAACCACCATCCAAGTCAAGTACTCCCTCCACATAGCTACCACCTTTTCTCGCTAGCTCCTCTTCTACCAGTAGGAGCATTGTATTTATGGATAAAGGCATACTCCCGCTTACTTTACTTGATTTCTATCATGTACCTCCACTGAAATAGAAATTAATGAAGAAAGCTATTTCTACTTATATATTATTTACTTTTGATGCTCTTGATTTTATTCCTATTGAAAGCTCTCTGAATCTAAATAAAAATAATAGCTTTGGTAGTTATGATCCTTTCCTTTTTGATTCAGAGTTAGATTATCCTTCTATGAATCAATTAGATTTACCTCATGAGATTGACTTGGAGTTAACTGACTCTGAAGATCCTATAGGAGAAGCTGTAAGTATGCTCGATGAGAAGGTAGAACTTTCCACAAGCTCATCATTCCAAGAAGTCACACAACAACTTACGTGACATTATTCTACCTCATAGTAACTTAGATAAGGGTAAGTATGTCGTTGGTTGAGTACGATAGCCCTCCATAGGATGCTCCACCCATAGATATGCTTATGGAGGACCAAGCCAGAGTTGATCACAATCTTCTAGTTTACCTTAGTAAGTTTCCTGCAAAGTTAAGCATATACGAGACCCTCATCTTATCTGGAAAGATGAGGGAATCTCTAATCAAAGCCTTACTTGATCTAGAGATATGCTTATTCACCACAAGAAAGTAGGCATGCCACTTGAAAGACATCTTTGGAGTTACATTTAGCGATGTAGACTTACTCCTAGGGATGATCGAACACAACTGTCACTTTACATTATAGTGGATGTTGGCAGATATAGGCTATCCAGAGTTTTGGTTGACCCAGGTGTATCAGTCAGCATTATGAGTCTAAGAATGAGGTTTTTAAGTTCCATATGGAGGCAAGCCTCTATAGTTAATTACATCTTAAGAAATGAAATTTTCTAAGAATACTCTCGATTAAAGTAGACAATTATTATCTCCAAATATTTCAAGGTTAGACTATCAAAAGATTGGTTATATTTGAAAAATCAATTTGGAAAGTTTAAGAAGAAGACTTATTTTTGGAATCCAAATGAAATAAGTAGGAAATTCTCATGATACTAGAAAGCATCATGAGCATTCCAATGTATCCTATGGTTGAGCTTCATAATTTTAAAGTTGAGGAGATTTATATGTTTTGAGTTGAAATTTAATTAGATCACTATGGCTTATAATCCACCAACAAAAGGTTGTGGGAATGCTTAAGAGGAGAGGATTTATGATTCTAGCTCAAAGAAAATAGCTACCTCGGATCCTAAATCTAGGGAGCTTTAGTATGAGCCAAAGCATGACCCAAATCTAATTTATAGGTGACATAAGGGTTTTACCTACGAGAGAGAATAAATTGTCCAACTTATGGACGGACTAACCTTGAGTTGCCACCGCTAACTCCTCCAATGATTTTAAAATGATAGTCCAAATCTTATGAATTGTAAAGTATAGGTAGTTATTTAATTAGAAAGAGACTAAAGTCCCAAACACACTCCCAAGAGAGACTAAAGCATGATGATATATGACTTAATCATGCAAAATATTTTTCAAATTTTATTTCACACTCATTTTGATAGAGGTTTAGGATTTCTTATGCCTAAATGCATGATGAAATAGGTTATGGGTCAAATCAGCTAGAAGAAGGTGTTCTCCACCACAAGGATGCCCTCACAGGTCAAGCATTCCTTTATCGCAAGGATGGAGATCCTTCATGTTCAAGAGAGAAAGCATGCATGATGTGAAACATACAACCATACTAAGGGTTGCTAAATCTTTTAATTATCTTATTTATGTCTTAGGCTTTATGATGAGGTTATGAGTTGTTTAAAATTTAGTTATGAGTGATTAGTTGGGTAGAAAGTTATTTTTATCCTAAGAGCCTAATCATATCCAAGCCACACATTAAAGCATCAATCATTTAAGAAACTTAAAAGCATCACAAATGTAAACATAACATCAAATAATTATATAAACATAAAAGAATAAAAGGTGAGGTTGTACCCTCATAACCCAAGAGAGAAAAGATGGGTAGCCGAGCTCTACCCTTATACAACCTAGAATATGAAAGAATAATTATAATTGTATTAAATGCTATGGGGGTCTTCTTTCTTCATATCTCCATTTCTGATTTGGTTCCTCTTTGATTTGGATGGTGCTTGCTTCAAAGGCATCATAGGCACCAGACAAAGCCTTCTCGCCACCTCATCCTAATCCCCCATAGCACTAATCCTAATTCCTATTACATTTATGGGAAAAGTAAATCTAACTACACCTACAAATTAGAGGTTAGCTAAATATACATATAATCCCAAGTAGTTGTATTTATAATTTGGACATAGCACCCTACATATGGGTAACTAAGCCCACCTATCCTACCTTAGATTATGCTTAAGGATTTAAGCAACTTGGAAAAAGAGCACTCACATTTATTTTTATGCATCCCTTAAGCATAATCCCTATAGAAAACATGATTAATATTGGCCTATCATCCAGCCTACAAGCATACCCCTAACATCCAATCAAAAATAATACATCATAAAAATACATATATCACATCATACACCATCCTAGACTTAGTGGTGACTTAATTCTAATGTGTGTATTAAGGCTTGTGGTAAGTCTTGGGCATTAGTGTTGTATTTTCTAAGTGTAGAAGGATTCAATTAACATGAAAGGTTGATTTCACTTGAAGTAGTTTAATTGATTTGAGAATTTTAATTTGTGTTTTCTTTTGTTTCATTTGATTACACTTAGCAACTAAGTGTTATAAAGAGAGGAAAAGAGGATTGCCCTCTTTCATCCCTACCTTAAGTCACTTTCTAAAGTATAATTTAGTTCTATTTAGTGAATGGCTATTAAATGATTTAATTAATCTTAAGTTTAGGTTCACTTTAAATAATCCTATTCAAAATGAAAGGCATCTTAAGATTAATTTAATTGAATTACTACCACATGACATATATTAAATCATTCTTTCCATCACATGTAACATGCATATGATTTAATCCTAAGTATATCTATACATGCAAATATATTTTAGCACACTTAAATGATGAATGTATGTGTATGTTTAGAATTTATATTTTATTTGATTGAATTATTTAAACATATTAATTTAAACTTTATCCAAATTATTATATAAAAGGACATAAGAATGAAATTAAATGCATGTGCCATTGTTAAACCAGGGAAGTGACGTAATCAAATGACAACCTTGGAGCTAGCTAAAGCCTCTTATTCTTGGGATGTCCAAACTATATACCCATTTGCATTCAAACATATGTAAATTTGTATACATGAACATAAGAAGTAAGCTCCAAATCATATGGATAATTAATTCAACCACTTAGTCAATTATGAATGCATGCAATTTTAATGTAAAATGGGATTTTCATTCACTAATCACATATACATATACATGTACAAAGATATAGTAAAGTCATTAAACCAGGAAGTGAGGTAATCAAATGACCTCCTTGGGGCTAACTAAAGCCTCATATTTGGATGTCTAGACTATATACTTTTTTCTTGGACACACATGGATGTATACATAAAAGGGAAAGAAACCATGCAAAGATTGTATTTTTATTGAATATATATTTATGAATTAAGTTAATAAATTCTTAATGAAACCATAACAGAACAAAATAAAAGTGAGGTAAGAACACTATAGAACCCCATGATATTATTAATTTAATAGAGTGATTTAATTTATATTCAATCTAAATTAATTTCATTTTAAAATAGGGTGAAATGAACTTAGAGAAAAGGGTCCTGACCCTATTCCTTAGTTTACTTAATGTTGAACAAAGATTATAAATTTAATTAACTAATTTATTACTGTTCATGGGATTAATTAATCATTAATCAACTTAAAATAGTAGTTAAGGTTTAATTAGTCAATTTTCCTAATTAATTGAGCAATAAATTCCAAGAAAATCATGGGTGGTAGAGCTCATCATATTAAATTAACCCCCAAAATTTGGGTTTAATTCCTCAAGTAATTAAGGAGTAATTAAGCAATTTAATTTTATAATTAAACCTTAATTAAACTTTAATTACTATTTAAAATTAGTTAAGATCATTTTTAATTAATTCTCTTTCGAAATACCTTTAAAATGAGTATATATTTCATTTTTTATCTCTATGATTTTTTATGATTTTTAGAAGTTTTAGCCATTAAAAATGATTAATTAAACCTAGTTAAAGCCAAATCCTATTGGCTCCACGTGGCGATGTAAGATTGGCTACTTAAAACTTATCCAACTCAGCAATTACGTGACTGTGGTGGATGCGCTTTCTTGTCCGATGTCCAATTTAAGATCAGACGGCAATGACTAATCCCACAGCTTAATAGGATTAATTCATATTGATCTAGAGAATCTAATCATGACTGTCAATTTTGATCACGCAAAATGGACAATGCGAGAATCTAATGTCATGCGAGTGAGGGAGAATGGAGTCTGCCCGCCATTGCTCACTTGATTTAAGCTTTCTTGAGCTCGGATCAACTATGAAAGGATCCCACACCTTCACAACATTGATTGGAGGGTATTTAACAATCAAGATCGCTTGAGATGCAAGTTTTCTTCAAAAAGCTCCAACCCATTTTTTCTTAAGTATCAATTTTGGAAGCATACCTCGTCGAAGCGCAAGACTGGTAGCTCAAATGATTGAGAAAGCTTAATCTAGTGGAGACAAAGCCCTATTGAGTAGTAATTAGATCAATTCCTCGATGTTCACTTAGAAGGCCATGAACCGATGACTTCGAGCTCAGCTTTGAACAAAGTCCCACCTCTAGTGCTTGGGAAGTTTGGGAGATGAATCGTTCTTGCTCAAAGAGGCCTAGGGAAGGTGCGTGCAAAGTTAATTTGAGTTTCATGGAGAAATGGGGAAGTTAGGTCAAAATGGGAGTGTCCTATTTCGAGATGGATGGGAATAGCATTTTTTTATTGAGGAACAAGCTTGGAAGCTTAGGGATTGGCTCTAGCGGGTCATCTTGGATAGCTAGGGCATTAAGGAATGACTTTTCTATGTTTGAGCAAAAATGAGGGGGTGTATACCCCCATTCATCTTGATCAGACGGTGGGATCGTTTGGCATTGGATTTGATTTTGGCAGATTTGAAATGAGCCAAAAGTGGGTTAGCAAATTTTAAATTTATAGGATTTGGTTTGGTTTTTGACTCAATCATTTTAGATCAAACCAGTTTAGGTTGGGTCAAGTTCATATGATCATTTGGGATATTTTGGTTTAGTTGGTTTGGTTTAGTTTGGCTCAGTTGAATTCATTTGGATCAAATGGGTTAAGTTGACCAATTTGACCAACTTAGCCAAATTGGCTTGGGTTAGGTGTTGGTTTAGGTTTAGTTAACCAATTGATGATGATTATAGGCTTTGGTTTCAGTTAATTTGGATATGGTTTTATAAATTGAACCTTTAGGTCAATTTGGGCTAAGTAGGTCCATTGGGTTCAATTAGGTCCAATCATGACTTTGGTCAAGTTCAACAATTAATTTGGAATGCACTTGAGCCATTGGTTACAATCAATTTGCTTTATATTTTAATTTGACCTAATTTTGTTTTTTAGGTCAATTTGGGTCAACTTGGGTCAAGAGGACCAATTGGGTTTGGTTTGACTCAATGGAAGGTTTCAAGGGATTTGGCTTAGGTTACAATTTGGTTAGTTTGGGTTCATATCGGTAAAGGAGTTGACTTGGTAAAATGGCCAAGTTGACTTAGTTTGACCTAATTTGTGACAATTGATCAACCTAGGGTGATCAACAATCATGATGGGAGGTTTTAATGGGCTTGGTTCGATCCAATTTGCGTAGGATTAGAGCTTGGCTCAAATAGGTCAAATTGGCCACTTTGGGTCAAGTGGACCAATTGGGTTTAGTTTGCTTGATTTTGGGTTGAGTTTGATTTAGTTGAGTTTATATATATAGATTTAGGATTGATATATAAATATAATTATAATTGGCTTGGTTTCAAATGAGTTTTGGTTTATTTGAGCTTTTCAAGTCAAAAGGTTTAAGTTGGATTTGACTTGGGTTGATTTTGATTTGGCTTGATGATTTGTAGATTTCATTTATATTTGTGAACATGATTGAAGGTATGATTGATTCATGAGAAAATCAATTGAATTTGGGTTTTGGAATGAAGGAATTTGGCTAAGTCAATTTAGTTGAGTCATGTGGCTTAGGTTTGGTGTTGAGTCTTTAGGCTTAGGTTAAGTGTTTACCTAATTGTTAGAAGTGTCTTATGACTAGGGAAGTCTTAGTGTCTAGAATACTCCTAAGTTTAAGATGGGAAGATTGAATATGTACTTCAAAAGTGAGGTCAATAGACCTTTGGCTCCATAGTGTTGCCCTTGGAGATAGGTGATTGGAAGAACGAAGCCAAGTTTCACATTTTAGACTTGGATACATCTTTGAATGCTTTGCTTAGGATACCATGGATACATAAGAACAACATAGTTCCAACCTCTCTGCATCAGTGTATGAAGTTCATGATAGGTGGGATCGTCTAATGTGTCAAAGGAAGTCTCAACCCATTTACAGTTCACGAGGTCAGCATATATGAGGATGCAGCTTACTACCTACCTCAAAATCAACAATTCTATTCTTGCGAACTTGGAAAAAGTTTAAAAATAGAAGAAAAAAAAAAGAAAAAGAAATAAAAACAGAAAAAGAAAAGAAAAGAGAAAATGAAAAAGAAAATAAAAGGGAGCGGAAATAGACTTAGAGGAGGAAGTGGAGCATGACATTAGACTTAGAGGAGGAAGTGGAGCCTGACATTAGATTCCACCCATAATTCAATACTCCATTCAAACATATGGGTAGGATGACTTGACCTCTACTAGGCAAAGGAAGAGGCCAGTTCAAAGGTAGTCCCAAGGGTGGTAAACCTCCTTATTGGCCACCCAATAGAAGATATGTCTAGCTTAGTACACAGTCATCCATATAGACATAAAATCTAGTTTATAGGAAGAGTCTTATATGGTTACACACTAGCTATTCTCAATAATGGATTCCTTTGGGGTGACACTTGAAATAGCGAAGATGGGGCTCCAAAGCATAAGGGCATCCAAGTCTATATGTGAAACAATTAGGCATATGTCTGAACCTCTCTTTCCTCTCAAAAGAGGTTTTGTAGTTAAGCCCCTAAGTCATCCATGGGTGTGAAGACTTAGACATTCTTTCTGGGAGCATCATCCTCAAGTCAAGAAGTTGATGTAGAAATTGAGGATGATTCATATAAAGATTTAATAGAATTACCTTCTGATTGGTACTTATCATGTGTTCATAATTTAGCAAAGAAAGGTTTATCCCACATACTTGGTTAAAGCACAGGTCAGTCTACTTTGAAATAATATGGAGGAACAAGTGAAAAAGCTCCATGACTAGGATCAAGTGGGTCCAAATGATGATGATTCTTAATCATCCAATCATTTAGAATCGATAGGTTTTTTTCAAATCACATTAACTCATATGAGGAGCTATGCTTAGAAACTTCAAATGATCTTGATGATTATGAAGTAAAAGATGCACAACTAGAGTTTGAAGAAGAGATCAAGTTAACCATCGACGAGCTCAGGGAAATCAACTTAGGAACTGAAGAAGATCCACACATACATCGTTCTTTGTTGAACAAAATTGAAACCAATGACTTAGTTAGGCTATTGATTGAGTTTAAGGACTACTTTGTAGGAAGAAGAGATTCTTGGATTAGCTCTTAACATAGCGGTTCATTAACTAACAATAGAGCCTACCCTAACCTTATCAAGCAAGCTCCTAGGCATGCGATTAGATAAAGAATAACAAGTCAAGTCAAGAAAAACTAATTGATGGCTTCATCCGTGAAGAAAATATCCACAAGCCAGATCATCCTTAAGAAAAAGACCAAATTCATATATGCAGGGATTTAAAAGGCATACCAAAAGATGAATTTCCACTACTAATCTTGGAGTTGATGGTGAACATTGCCTCATCTCATACTGCCTTCTCTTTCATGGATGGCTTATCTGGATATAACCAAATAAAGATGACCCATGAAGATGAAAGGAACATTACTTTTAGAACCCCGATCAAAATTTATTGCTATAAGGTCATGCCTTTTAGCCTTGAAAATGCTGGTGCTACATAGGTTATGAATCTTTGATGAACTCATTCATCATCAAGTTGAGTGCTATGTCGATGATCTTGTGGTCAAAAGTAGAAAAGGAAGACCATCTCTTTGACTTGAGAATAGTTTTTGAATAGTTAAGATAATTTAACCTCAAAAGAACCCCTAAAGTGTGCATTAGCTTCATAAATTCTAGTTTATTATCGACACCGTGAAATCAATCTATAAGATCAAGAAATATTAGAAATGCCACCACATAACTCAACGATCATTCCAAGGGTCGGCATATCTAAGATGCTTTATATCCAACCTTTCCGGAAGATGTCCTTCTTAGCTCTTGTCAAAAGGATGCCAAGTTTAAGTGGGATGATAAGTGTGAGCATGCCTTTAAAGACATCAATCATTACCATGATGACCTAGCAACCCCTTTCCCCATACTTTTATACTGTTAGATGACTCCCTTGGTGCTTTGTCCCAAGCCAATGAAGAAGGGAAGGAAAATGCACTCTACTATTGCCATCTAATCCCTACTAAGGCTATTTATCCACCCATTGATAAGCATTGCTTAGCTTTAATCTTTGCATCCCAAAAGCTATAGCACTACATGCTTTATCATAAGGTAAACTTAATCTCTAGGATCTATCTACTATAATATCTCATGACATGGCAAATGCTATTTGGATGGTTGGCATGATGGTCCATGATCCTCTTATAGTTTGACATTACCTACCCATGCGGTGAAAGGACAAGTACTGTGATTTCTTAGCAACACACCCACTTCCTACTACTCTCCAGTGATGATCTCCGATGAATAAATCATAAACATAGGGATACTAGCATTCACCATTGGGAGATGTACTTTGATGGTACAACTTCCTCTCAAAGAGGAGAAGAACCATAATCTACTATTCCATGAAAGGAGTTAGTAATCTAACCCTAATTCATGATGTGATGAGATTTTCATATCATCGTCCAATCATTGCACTAATAATGAAGTTTAATTTGAGGCTGACGGTTAGGCTACTCTAAGCTTCAAAAACATCAACATCTTCAAGGATTCTCAACTAGTCATCAACCAAATCGTTGGATCCTATAAAGTTATAATGCCCTAGCTCCATCACTACCATAAGTACACCATGGAGTTATTGGCCCAAATCCTAGAGGTTACCATATATAAGATTCCTCAAGGAGAGAATGTTGTAGTGTATGCTTAAAGCTTAAAGAGTTATATTTAGACAATGAGTCCATATCAATAAAAGTCCAAAATAGGCATGCTTATCCCTTATTAATATTGAACTAAAAAAGTACTTTCTTGAAGGGGATTGCAAAAGAAAGATGAGGAGTTAGATTAGAGGCAACGGTCATGGATTACCTAAATAAAGGCTACCTCAAGAGAGTCTCAATCCCATCAGCGAAGCGAAAGCACTTTCCTATGCTCTTGTGGATGGTATCTTAACCATCGCCTTTGATCATATGTGGTTACATTATTTAGACAAGCATGAAGCCCATAAAATTGTGACCTACACTTATTGCCAACCAATCCGGTCTGAAGATGAAAGCCAAGATCAAGAGATTACGATACTACTATCCACTGATGATAAATAATTGCATGGAAATGACTAGGTGATGCCACTAATGTCAAATAAATGGAGTGGTCCTACACCAACCAACCAACATTCTACATCTTACATTGGCCTCATGGCCATTCGAGTGTTGGGGTATCGACATAGTGGGTCTGATTGATCCTCCTTCCAAGGCTCATCGGTTCATCTTAACTTATACTGACTAGTTTTCCAAATGGGCGAAGGTGATTCCCCCCAGAGAGGTCATAACTCAACATGTACTTTAGTTTTTAAGGAACCATATCATATATAAGTTTAGAGTGCCTCGATGAATTATATCTGATAATGATACTACATTCGAGAGCACTGAGATCAATAACTTTTCCATGAGACACATCATAGATTGAAGATATTCTACAATCAACTACTCTAGGGCAAATGGCTTAGTAGAAGCCTTCAACAAAACTCTCATCTAAATACTAAAGATGACACTCGACAACAACAAGTGATAGTGGCATGAGCAGTTAGTTGAAGCCTTGTGGGCCTACCACACCACATATAGAACTCCAACTCAGTCTACTTCTTTCTCCTATATGTATGGGTCCAAAGTTATTCTACCATTAGAAGTTCAACTCCCATCACAAAGAATAGCTGTGGGTAGCAAGTTCACAATAGAGCAAAATGCCAAGTTGCGGTTAGAAGAGTTCAAAATTTTGGAGGAGAGACATCTATGAGCATGCAAAAATCTCAAGTTGCACACAACTAAAATGATTTAAGCTCACAATAAGTTGGTCTATCCTAGATCTTTTCAAGTAAGAGAGCTTATTTTAGTTTTAAGGAGACCGATTATTGCCCGTCGTAAGATGAGAGGCATGTTTGGAACTACATGGGAAGGCCCTTTTTCCATAAAGAAGGCCTACTAAGGAGGATCTTATTAGCTTATTAATCATAAGGGAGAGCACCCAATGCTTCCAATAAATGTGCTCTACTTAAAAAAAAATTATAAATCATGTTTGAAAGTAATTATCATCAATGAAAATTTCATTTATTATTTAATCTCTTCCATGACAAAAGTATTCTTGTTTGTGAATCTGCCATGATGTGTTTAGGGTAGATTTAAGGACCCCGAGTGGCATCCTATCCTTCATCAACACAACATAAATACAAACAACACAAAAATATATAAAACAAACACATATTCTTTGTCTCGGTCTAGTCTGAGTTGAGATAATGCCCCTAGAGGCACTCACTTAGTAGCTGCTCTAGGTCGGGCTGATGTGCTACCCTGCTAATGTGTCACCCTAGTGGTGTTCTTGCTTTGGAGGATGTAATTTTCTATGCTTTCCTTCCTTACTTGGCCATTGCACACCAATGACCACATTGTTAGTTTGGTAGGCCTTAATGCATGGTCGATAAGCTACCTCATGTTGGCTTCATTTAAGAGGATGTGAGTCTACTATGCTTTCTTCTTAGATTAGCCTTCGAGCATTAATCAGGTTGAGTATATTTGAGGTTTAGGATAAGTCTTCTAGTGAATCCTTTCCTCCTGATTGCTTCAAGTCTAGGTCTAGTTCTTCCTCGGGGCTCCCCACTTAGTAGTCGCTCTAGGTTAGATAACTTCAGTCCCGCCGTTGACAAACTATCCCGATGATCAGTTCCACTTGGAAAGTGGTAGGCATACATGCTTCCTTTCCAAATTGATTATTGCACACTGACGGGAACCTTAAGTTGGTTGGTTCTCACTATGCTGGTGGATACACCACTCATGTTGATGGATACACCTTAGGTTGGTTGGTTCTTTCACCTTAGGTTACATCACTCATGGTAGATGTAAATCTACTATGCTTTCTCCTTGAATTGGCCACCGTACACCTATAGACTTTATTTTCTAGGGCTCATGATAATGCCCCTATCAGCACCCCCCTTGTGGGCACTATATTTAGATCACATCCTTTATGACCCAATTTAGACACTACCTAAGTTACTATCAGATTGGACAGTTCCCCTTTCATAGTAACCACCCCTGTGGTTGGAGAATCTAGCTTGTGGATGTGCAGATTGTCCCATGGTCCAATAAATCTGACATATGTCAAGGCTTACACCCCTTCGCAGGTTTTACACCAAAGGTCCACACAAACATATATGTGACTCACTATAGCACCCAAGGGGGAGGGGGGGAGTGAACTGGGTGATATTAAAAAGAACAATAAAGTTAAGAGAGAATATAGGCATGCAATTTTTACGTGGTTCGGCCAAACCCCAAAACCAGCCTATATCCACGCCTAGCCACCTCTAGCTAGGAATCCACTAAATGCAAAAATAGCTTATAAATATTACTCTCCTATAATGGGGAGAGTACAACCCCTACAATAATATGTACTCTCCTACAAAGGGGCCAGTACAACCTCAATATAAATTTTACAACACAAAAAGAAAAATACAAAATAATAAATTTTGATAAAATAAATCTCTCACAAATATGCCAAGCTATCCAATTCAAAAAATGATCTCACAACTTACAAATGATCACTTTACAACTTAAAAATTTTGGCAAGATAAAATTCTCACTTAATATTGATAAGAAATAATAAAATAAATATCTTAAAGTAATCTTATTAAGATGTTTAGGTTATTACAATTTGTAGACTAATATAAAAATTATTTCAAAAAAAATTCACAATATTCTTTTTCACAATTAAATAAATTTCAGCATGGAATAATTTGTTTTATTATAACTAAAAAGATTCATTCAATTAAAGCTAATGATCACAAAATACTTACATAGAATGAGTATATGATAGATCTAAGTCGGCTAGTAAGCTTTTAATTAAAAAGAGAGATCTAGCCAATATGAAAATAATTTCAGCATAATAATTTAATTTAAAATGCTTAAAATATACTTCAAAAATAGATCTAAAAATAAATGATCACTCAAAATAAGATTAATAAAAAATATTTCAGGAAACCAAAAGAAATTTGTAGGAAGTTAAAAATTTTAACAAGTTGGAATAGATCCTACAAACTATCACAAGTGTTTTTCACAAAAAAATGATTGAGAAACTTTGATGTGAAAAATAATGTCCAAAGATTAATCCACCAAAAGTATAAATTGGAATGAATAAATAGATGGTGAAAATAGCATGAACAAAAAAAAGGATTAAAATCAAGAAAACAAACTCAAGTAATTTGAGAAAGCTTGCTTAGTTGAAGATGTTGAAGCTTCCAAACCAAGGATTTGATCTTGCAATATTTGGAGAACACTTGGAAGGAAAATCTAAGAAATTTTCTCTTAGATTTGCTGGAGGGATTTTGAATTTTGAATGAGGAATGCTTTCATGAAGAGAAAGAGGGCTATTTATAGGTAAGAAAATCATTTTGAATCATTTCAAAAATATATATTATTCTAACATCATGTTATCATCTAATAATTTAATATTCAATAAAAATATATTTAAGCAGCCAAAATTTGGCTATACACATGGGCAAGTCAAAAATAATCAAATATGGCTCTTAATATATTCAAAGCATGTAGCATGCATTCAATATTAAAATCAGCTAATGTTTGAAAAGTCATATTAAATTCAATTTTAATCAAATGTGGGACATGTAACCTATCAAATTAAAGGAAAAAAATCAAGGAATCCATTGGAGATGAAATTAGATATAAATTCCTTGATTATAAAATGATTATGGCTAAAATACCAAATTTCTCATATTTTTGTTAATTTTTAAATATGATATTTTAATATTATGATATAATTTGTATATAATCATACATATGTTAGTTATCATATACCTTTGAAATTAAATTAAAATATTTAATTATATTAAGTAATAAAATAATTACACTTAATAGTCATAATTTATTATCATTTATTATTTTGACAATTCAAATGTTATGTATGAG
The DNA here is from genome assembly GCA_021442155.1 of Cymbidium sinense. NCBI lineage: Eukaryota > Viridiplantae > Streptophyta > Magnoliopsida > Asparagales > Orchidaceae > Cymbidium > Cymbidium sinense. The sequence goes on from JAKCPB010001297.1 coordinate 13,773, forward strand.
AACCATATAATTGAGTGTTAATTAGATAGAGATTTATATAAATTAACCTCATTTAAATCATATGTTAAGTTGTTAGCAAATTGATTCATGCCAATGAACTCATATGAATTTCTGAGATAGTTATAAATGCGTATAACCTAAAATAATATATCTTGAGCTTCATATTATCCATTTTGATCTATCTTTCATTCTTCTGCTCTTGCAATTTCCTCAAACATATTATGAGATATATTGGATATGTAATTAGCAATTGATATATCTAAAACACATAAAAACATTCATTAGAACATCCAAACATTCATTTGTTATCATCAAAATTAATCGATTGAACATGAGGCTCATTAAGCCAACAATCTCCCCTTTTGATGATGACAAACTAATGTTATTGATTTTGATGAAGGTGTAAATTGACCTTTCATCATAGTTTTAAAAAATATTCTTCTAAAAAAAATTTGTGCACAAGAGATGAATAATGTTGCTCCCCCTAAATGTATGCATAAAATAGACTTAATACTAACCAACAGTTTACTCTTCTCCCCCTTTTGAAAACATCATAAAATGAGAACAAACTACATATAATTTTAAATATTAGGATCTAACATTCCAAGCATGAATCTTAAAGTACAAAAACATTCTTCTAGTAATGGTTTTGTAAAAATATCTGCAATTTGTAAATCAAAACTAACAAAATTAATATTAGCATCACCTTTTGAAATATGATCCCTAATAAAATGATGTTTAATTTCTATATGCATGGTTCGTGAGTGCTGGATAGGATTTTTAGTCAAACTAATAGCACTAGTATTATCACACTAAACTAGAATATGATCTTTCTTAATACCAAAATCTTCTAATTATTGCTTTAACCAAAGGACTGAGAAAAAACAACTACCCAAACTATGTACTCGAAGTGGATAAAGGTACAAAATTTTGTTTCATAGATGACCAAGACCCAAGCGATGATCCTAAAAAATGACATGTGCCTGATGTGCTTTTTTATTTACTTTACATCCAGCAAAATCAATATCAGACTAAGCAACCAAATCACATGATAAAGAATTTTTGGGATACCATAACCTATAGTGCCTATCAAATACCGAAAGATATGCTTGACTATTAAATGAGATTCTTTTGGGTTGGACTAAAAATGAGCACACAAACAAATATCAAACATAATATCAGGCCTACTAGCAGTAAGGTATAAAAGTAAACCTATCATAATCCTATAAAGTTTTTAATCAACAGATTTACCTAATTCATCTAAATCCAATTTTGAAGATGGGCTCATAGGAGTTTTACTAGATTTAAATCTTTTCATGTCAAACCTCTTAAGAAATTCATTTGTGTACTTGGTTTGATAGATGAATGTGCCATTTTCTTGTTACTTCAGTTGAAGACCTAAGAAAAAATTAAGTTCTCCCATCATACAGATTTCAAACTCTTTGGACATTAAAGATGAGAACTCATGGCACAAAGATTCATTTGTACTTCCAAATAATATATCATCTACATACACTTGTACCATAATCAAATCATTAACTATGCTCTTAAGGAATAAGGTGGTATCTACTTTACCCTTTCTAAATCCATGATCTATCAAAAAGTTACTTAACCTATCATACCAAGCACGAGGAGCCTATTTTAAACCATATAAGGCTTTCTTTAATTTATACACATGATTTGGACAATCGGCTCTCAAATCCGGTGGTTGCTCTACAAATACATTTTGGTCAATAAATCCATAAAAAATTCACTTTTGACATCCCTTTGAAAAGTTTAAAATCTAAAACAAGCATAAGCAAGGAGTAACCTGATAGCTTCTAGTCTTGCTACGGGTGCAGAAGATTCTTTAAAATCTATACCTTCAACTTATGTGTACCCTTGTCAACTAACCTAGCTTTATTTCTAACAATACAACCTGAATCATCTAGCTTATTCCTAAAGACCCATTTTGTTCCAATGACATTTTGATCTAGGGGTCTTGGGACTAATTCCCAAACATCATTTCTTACAAATTGATTCAACTCCTCTTAGCAACAATCTAAATATTATCATTTAATGCTTCTTCTAAATTTTTAGGTTCAACCTCAAATAAAAATGTTGAATGATCTACAACCTCTCTACTATGTCTTCTGGTCATAACTCCTTTTGAAGGATCTCCTATAATTAGTTCCTTTGGATTATTTTTATTATATTTCCATTCTTTAGGCAATGAATCATCCACATTATCTTCTAAAGATATTTTCTTAAATTTACCAATCTCTTCATCAATCACTTCATTTCTAATGGGATCAATTAAATTTCATCAAAAATAACATGCATTGATTCTTCTACAATCATTTTTCTCTTATTAAAAACTCTATAAGCTCTACTAGAAAGAGAGTATCCTAAGAAAATAACATCATCTGATTTGCAATCAAACTTACATAAATGCTATTTTCCATTATTCAAAATAAAGCATTTACATCCAAATACATGAAAGTGTTCAATCTTAGGCTTCTTTCCAAAAATAATTCATGGGTGTCATCTTCAAAATTGGTCTAAAATAGATCCTATTCATCACATAACATGCGTATCGCTTCAAAAAATATTTTGCAATTTATACTCATCAAGGATAGATCTACTTAATTCAATTAATATTCTATTTTTTTCTCTCTATTACTCCAGTTTTTTGGGAGTTCTAGGTGCAAAAAAATTATGTCTAATCCCATGTTCATCACAATAATACTCAAATAATTTATTTTCAAATTTGCCACCATGATTAGTTTGAACCGTATTAATCAAAAGGCCTTGTTCTCTTTAAATATATTTAAAAAACTTTCTAAATTCACCAAAAACATCATCCTTATAAGTTACAAATAAAACCCAAGTATATCTAGAGAAATCATTAACAATCACAAAACCATAATTTTTTCCACCTAATCTAGTGGTGCTAATATGACCAAATAAATTCATGTGCAATAATTCTAGAGGTCTAGAAGTAGAAACAATATTTTTACTTTTAAATGAGCTTTTAGAATGTTTACCAAGAATACATGCATCACAAACATAGTTTTAATGAAAATTTAATTTAGGCAATCCAACTACTAAATCAAGTTAGGTAATTTCATTAAGTGTGTTAATGTTAATATGACATAGTCACCTATGCCATAACCATATATCATCATGAGCGCTTTTAAAATAAGTAAATTCAAATTCACATCATGAAATTTATTTAAATCAATGAATAAATATTTTTATATCTTTTCCTACTAACAAAACATTTTCATTATTTTTATAATGCAATATGCATGGAATACTACATTCAAACCTTTATCACATAATTGACTAATAGAAATTAAATTATTTTTTTAATCCTTCTACTAGAAAAACTTTATCTAAAGTGATAGAATTCTTACAAATAGAACCAATGCCAATGATCTTTCCCTTTGCATTATCTCCATATGTAATAAATCCTCCATCACTTGATTCAAAAGTTATGAATTTATCTTTATCTCCCATCATATGTCTTGAACATCCACTATCCAAGTACCACATGCCTTCTTTGATTTTTTTTTTGAGGCATTCCGACAAAAAAAAACTCACTGTAACTTTGGAACCCAAACATGTTTGGGTCCACATTCTAAATTTGAAGCAAGATATCTAGCATGTGGTTTGTGTTTTGTACCTTTTTTGGTACCCATACATAAGATGATTACTTAGTGTTTTGTAATTTATGTGCATAGAAATCAAATGAAATATGCCCTTTTCTATCACAATAGTTGCACCAAACATTAGTGTTTGCATATGACTTAGCATGATAATTATAAGGTATATGAGTGGGATGTGCATAAGGAAAATAATTTATATTAAATGTTTTTCTTGATGAAGTATTATAATGAACTTGTGATTTCAAACATAATTCTAATCTTGCTTTTAACAAGATATTTTCTCTTCAAGTTTACATACAAGTAAGGAAAAATTTAACAAAAGAAGTATTTTTACTTTCTAAATTATCACATTCATTTTTTAAATCAAAAATGCATATCTAAATTTTTATGTTCTTTTCTAAGGTTTTGTATTTTCTTTTTAATTTTTATATTCAATAACTAAATCATTAAAAGCATCATCTAATTCGTTATAAGATATATCATTACATACCACTTGAGAATCTAAGGCAAATTCTCCATTTGCCATAAGACATATGTTGACCTCTTCATCGGATGTGCAAGTACTTGATTCATTTGAATCTAGATTGGCCCATAAAGTTGTCTTCTTATTGTTATGGTACTTTTTCTCCTTCTCCTTCATATTTTTTCTTCTTTTTTACTTCAATCTCTTTCTTCTTTGATTCAACAAGTTCTTGACAATCACCTCTTAATGTGTCCGTGCTTTTACAATGGTAAATGATCCCTTCAATTGTAGGAAATTTTTAGTTTGAAATTTATAGTTTTAGATTTTTATACCTTTGATTCTTCTTCCTTAGCAAGTTCCCAAGCCTTTTGGATAGCTTGACCACCTCATCACTATCACCATCCGAGCTTGATGTGTTATGCTCATCACTATCATCAACTTGTAATGCAATGGCTTTTCCTATCTCCTTCTCCCTTTTTACTGAGTTATCCATCTTATCCCTTTGAGCAATAACTTATTCATGTGCTATCAAAAGAACCCAAAAGCTGATCAAGTGGATAAGTAGATAAATCCTTAGCTTCACTAATAGTGTTATTTTAGCTTTCCATTCATTCTTTGGAAGACATCTAAGAATCTTATAGACTAAGTCTTGATTCCTATATGTTTTTCCAAGAGAATGAAATTTATTAATTATTTTGATGAATCTAGTATACATATTAGAAATAGATTCAGAAGGAGACATATGAAATAACTCATATTCATGAACAAGTCTATTTATGTGAGCATCTTTTACTTCACTAGTTCCATCATAAGTTATAATGAGTTTATCCCATATTTCTTTGCTATACTTAACATAGAAATTTTTATGTAATCATCAGGTAATAAAGCACAATGTAAAGTATTACAAGCTCTAGCATTTAATTCATTAAGTTCTCTTTCGCCTGATCATTCCTCAAAGGTTTTTCTACTTTAATGCCATTTACTTCACCGTGGGTGTATGATATTGATGTGTCAACATATACCATATGCATGCATCTTGACCTCTTAAAAATGTACAAATTCTATTTTTCCAATAATCAAATGGTACACTATCTAAAAGTGGAGGTCTATGAGTGGATTGTCCCTCTGGTAGTGAACCCTTTAGGAAACCCTGTGCCATAGTGGAAAGATCTACTTTTGGATGTTAAGCCAATGAAAGAGCCTAGGCTCTGATACCACCAGTGAGTCACTATAGCACCCAAGAGTGGGGAGGTGAATTGGCATATTAAAAATTTTAAAAGTTAAATCTTAAATTTTAAGTTTTAGTAGAAAATTAATTTTTGATTTTATCATGACAAGATATAATTCTTAATGCAAAATAAAAGTACAAGAAGTAAAGAGAGAAAATAGGCAACAATTTTACATGGTTCGCCAAACCCCTTGGCCTATCCCATAGCCACCCCGCTAGGAATCCACTAAATGCAAAATAGCTTACAAATATTCTCCTATAACGGTGAGTACAACCCCTATAATAAAATGTACTCTCCTACAAAGGGGCAAGTACAACCCAATATAAATTTTACTACACAAAAATAGAAATACAAAATAATAAATTTTGATAAAATAAATCTCTTACAAATATACCAAGCTATCCATTTCAAAAAATGATCTCACAACTTACAAATGATAACTTTACAACTTAAAAATTTTGGCAAGATAAAATGCTCACTTAATATTGATAAGAAATAATAAAATAAATATCTTAAAGTGATCTTACTAAGATGTTTATGTTATTACAATTTGTAGACTAATATAAAAATTATTTTAAAATAAATTCACAATATTCTTTTACACAATTAAATAAATTTCAGCAAGGAATAATTCATTTTATTTTAACTAAAAAGATTCTTTCAATTAAAGCTAATGTAAAATACTTAAATAAAATGAGTATATGATAGATCTAAGTAGGCTAATAAGCTTTTAATTAAAAAGAGAGATCTAGCAAATTTGAAAATAATTTCAGCATAATAATTTAATTTAAAATGCTTAAAATATACTTCTAAAATAGATCTAAGAATAAATGATCTTTCAAAATAAGATTAATGAAGAAATATTTTAAGAAACCAAAAGAAATTTGTAGGAAGTTAAAAATTTTAACAAATTGAAATAGATCCTACAAACTATCATAAGAGTTTTTCACAAAATAAATGATTAAGAAACTTTGATGTGAAAAACAATGTCCAAAGACTAATCCATCAAAAAGAATTAATAGATGGTGAAAATATCATGAACAACTAAAAGGGATTAAGATCAAGAAAACAAACTCAAGTAATTTGAGAAAGCTTGCTTAGTTGAAGATGTTGAAGCTTCCAAACCAAGGATTTGATCTTGCAATATTTGGAGAACACTTGGAAGGAAAATCTAAGAAATTTTCTTAGATTTTTAGAGATTTTGAATTTTGAATGAGGAATTCTTTCGAAGAGAATGAGGGCTATTTATAGGCAAGAAAGTCATTTTGAATCATTTCAAAAAAAATATTATTCTAACATCATGTTATCATCTAATAATTTAATATTCAATAAAAATATAATTTATATTAAATAAATATTAAATTTAAGCAGCCAAAATTTGGCTATTCACATGGGCAAGTAAAAAAAATCTAATTTGTCTCTTAATATATTCAAAGCATGTAGCATGTTTTCATTATTAAAATCAGCTAATGTTTGAAAAGTTATAATAAATTCAATTTTAATCAAACATTAGTCATGTAACCTATAAAATTAAAGGAATATATCAAAGGAATCCGTTGGAGATGAAATCAGATATAAATTCCTTGATTATAAAATGATTTTGGCTAAAATACCAAATTTCTCATATTTTTAATAATTTTGAAATATGATATTTAAATATTATGATATAATTTATATATAATCATACATATGTTAGTTATCATATAACCTTGAAATTAAATTAAAATATTTAATTATATTAAGTAAATAAAATAATTACACTTAATAGTCATAATTTATTATCATTTATTATTTTGATAATTCAAATGCTATGTATGAAACATATAATTGAATGTTAATTAGATAGAGATTTATATAAATTATCCTCATTACAATAATATATTAAGTTGTTAGCAAATTGATTCATGCGAATGAACTCATATGAATTTCTAAGATAGTTATAACTGCATATAACCTAAAATTTTGCAACTTGAGCTTCACATTATCCATTTTGATCTATCTTTCATTCTTCTATTCTTGCAATTTCCTCAAACATATTATGAGATGTATTGGATATGTAATTAGCAATTGATATATATGAAACACATAAAAACATTCATTAGAACATCCAAACATTTATTTGTTATCATCAAAATTGATCGGATTGAACATGAGGCTCATTAAGCCAATTATATAAACAAAATATATAATCACTTGTGGATTAGGAGGACACCCCTAGTGGTACCATTTCCCAAGCAGGCATCCTATCTTAGGGTAGTGTCAGGAAAACTCCCTATAGGAATCACCTGAGTACTCTTGACTTGATATAAGTTTCCATCGACATTCACTCAGTAGTCGCCCCTAACTTGGTATAATTTATTATGCTACCAACAAGTCACCCCAGCAGTTGTTCCTTGCTTTAGAAGATGTAAGTCTGTTACGCCTTCTTCCTAGCACAACCATTGCACACCGAAAGGCAACCCCTTAGGTTGGCTAGCTCTACCCCACAACTAGTACACTATCCCTTTGGATTTGTAAATTTGAGATATGATAAGTCCGATATAGCACCTTCTTAGTTGGTCCATCGCACACCACATGGTCCATAAATTAAATTGATCAAATTTGCTGAGCTCACATCCCTACTGGATATTCCCTAAATTTTAAATCAAGCTAAACCAAACAAACCATATCAAATCACATGAAATTAAGATAAAATTAATCGACTACTTTTGAGTTAACATAGTCCCTAGATTCACTCAAGAGTGTATTCATAATGCATCCAACAGTCACCCCAATTATTATGTAAGTCTATGCCTTCTTCTTAGCACAATCATTGCACAAAAGGAAATCCCTTAGGTTGGCTAGCACACTCTGAACTATCCCTTTATTTGTAAACCAGGTAGGTTAATGATTCTTATCACACACCAATAGGGTCCATGCATTAACTTAGATTAAATTAAACCAAATCTATTTTTTTCAGTGGAGTTAAGTCATACCCTTCTCCCCAATGGAGCCCCAAATCATATATAAACAAGTCAAGCAAACAAATAAAATTTAAAACCAACCTCCCCAGTGGAGCAAAATTAAAGAAACTCACCCAGTAGGGTCTAAATCAAAGAAATACAACCAAACTCTTATTCCTAGTGGATACATCCTCAAACAAATCTATGAAATCAAACTCAAATTCTAATACCCAGCGGATAGCATGAACCTGCTTCTCTAGTGGAAGGTTCATATACCCGATCCCCAGTGGACTCGAGCCCATATCTCTAGCAAATATGCCTTCACATCAATTAAAATAAAAAATTAAAGTCATTTCGATCTTAATCCTAGGTGGATTATAGATTCTTATCCCATTGGATCTTCTTTCCACAAATCATATAATCAAATCAAATTCAAACCTTATCCCCAGCAGATTTTCTTTTATTTCATAAACCCCTCATGTCATGTCCAATGCATGTTTGATCCACTAGGAACTCCCTCCATGTTCTTGACATGGAATTCTCATCAAATCTTATTTCTTCTCTTATGCACACCTTTAATACTTCAACCAAAAGCCTAACAATGTATTCATTCAAATTACATCATCTTAACATTATAATCAACATTTTATGATTTGTGATGATGCATTCTCAAAATAACTATACAATATCATGCAAACATTTATATTATGAATTAACACATTGTATTATATTATAATATATGATGTTATATTATAATTAGCTATAATATAATATATTGTCTAACATTACACCTCATTAAAATCACTTAGAAGGAACATATAACAAAATTTTCTCAAAATATGAATAAAATTCATTTTGGATGTAAAATTCTTATTACTCTGTTAGAAATGGTACAAAATAGCATAATTTTGGTGTTGCTTCTTTGTGTGTGCAATGAATTTGGCCAAATTCTTCCATCTCAACCATCAAATTAACATCTTTGTGAGTTTTTGACCTAATGTATTATAACAAAAGTAAAATAGACTAAAATGCACAATAACATTTAGCAACACCACCAAATTCATATATATATATATATATATATATATATATATATATAAAGTTATATTGTTATGCACATTTAATTTTTATATGCTTTCATATAATATATTACCTTACATTACACCCTTAAATAAATCACTTTAAGAAAATAATTTATAAAGTTTGGTTGAAAAATAAACATTCATTTTGGATGCAAAATTCTATTCTTTGATTAAAGGACACACCATAGAACACCCCCAATGATGTTCCCTAAAGCTTACCTTAAATTTGGTGAAATCACATCATCTCAGCCTATAACTAAGTATTTTTATGAATTATATCAGTACAAACTCTACTGCATCATACTATAACAAATTAAAATATGCTAAACAACATGTAGTAATAGACAAAAGTATGCTATAATGCATGATGCAACACTATGTTATGGAATCTTATATTATAATACACTATAACATATTATATTATATTATATTACATTTCACAAGGGATTGCTTAAGATAAAAAAATCATAAATTTAGTCTAAACAATAAAAAATGATATATTTTAATTATATTACTTACATATTTTAAATTGAAATAGTATATTATGATGCCATGCTCTACCTATTATGAATTTAGCCAAATTCCCCCATTTTAAAGTCTAAATCAACATTTTTATAAATAATGCTTGTGTAGGCTCATCTACATGATTGTAAAATACTAAAAGAATTTAAAATGCAGAATAATATATATGATATATGATGCTATACTATGCTACAATATATAATATTTATTTTCAACATAAAATCTTACTTTTTAGACTAGAAGTGGCGTAGCACACCTTTGATACTACAACATAATTCCCACTTCAAATTTAACAAATTTTATCATCTAATTTATTAAATCAATATTTTTTATTTATTTTAATATAGACTATATGGCATAATACCATAATATGCTAAAACATTTGAAAACATCTTATAACATCCAAAAACACATCACTACATGCTCAAATATATGATGTTACATTATACTATCATATATGGTAATTTAATATGATTTAAGGTTAGGGTTTAGGGTATTCAAATCACTAATAATCAAGGGAAAATCTCTTGAAGACATTTTCTTTAGTAACCATAACTATATTAGGATTAGGTCATTCTTTAGATCTACTTCTAATGACATCTTTATTCAAGGTTTAGGGTTAGTTTAGGGATTAGGGTTTAGGGATAGTTCAGGATTTAAGCTTTAGGGTTACCTTAGGGTTTGTGGGTTTAGGTTTTGGGTTTGTGGGTTTATGGTTTGAGGGTTTAAGTTTAGTTTTAGCATTTAGGGTTTAGGGTTTAGGTTTAGGGTTTATTTTAATGTTTAGGTTTAGGGTTTAGGGCATTTTATTTTATTTTTCTTTGGTTTAGATTTTTTTATTTTTAGGGATTAGGTTTTATTTTTTTATCTATTTAGGTTTACTTTAGGAGTTTTATTTCATTTTATTTTATTTTATCTTAGGTTTTTTTATTTTTATTTTACGTTAGTTTTATTTTATTTAATTTTTCAATATCTTTTTTAGTTTTGGTTTTATTTATTTATTTAAGTTTATTTATCTTTAATTTATTTAGGTCAGGTGATTAGTTTAGGTTTTAATTTATTTTATTTATTTTATTTGAAGGTAGCCTTATTTATTTTATTATTAGGTTATTTAGTCATGTTAGGTTATAGGTTTAGGTTCAGGATTTTGGTGGGTTGGTTCTTTAGGCTTGCTTGATAGTTTTTGCCTTATTTAGGGGTTTGAGGTATAGTAGGGTTGGGCCTGGGATTAGTTTAGGTTAGTTAGGGAAGATTAGGTTTGTGGTTCAGGTTTAGGGTTAGGAGGGTTAGGTTATTTTGGAGTTTGGATTTGGTTTTTTGTGATTTAGGCTTTAGGGTTTAGTGTTTAGGGAGGGTGTAGGTTTTAGGGTTTGGGGTTATGGTTTTGATGGTAGGGTTGGGTTTGACCCAGTGCCAAGTTTAGGGTTTTTTTTTTCATAAGCAACCCAGAGTTTGTTATATTTATTTTATTTTACTTTGTTTATTTTATTTTTATTTTATTTATTTTTATTTTATTTAGTTTAATTTATTTAATTTAGTATTTATTTTAGCCAGGTTTTATTTTAGTTTATTTTTAGGTTTAGTTTAAGTATGCTTATTTTCTCATTTTATTTTTATTTTATTTTATTTAAGTTTATTTTATTTTAGTAGGTTTAGGTTCTTATTTTACTTTTATTTAGGTTTTATTTTTTTATTTAGGTTTATTTGTTTTATTTATAGGTTTAGGTTTATTTTAGTTTAATTTTATTTTATTTAGTTTAGGGTTTACATTTAGTTTATTTTAGGTTTAGGTTTAGGTTTATTTATTTTAGTTAAGTTTATTTTAGTTTAGTTTATTTATTTTATTTGTTTATTTTAGGTTTAGGTTTTTTTTTTTTTTTAGTTTGGGTTTAGGGTTTAGGGTTTGGGTTTTAGGGTTTAGGTTTAGGGTTTAGGTTGTGTCTTGGGTTCATCTTTTAGTTTAGGGTTAAGAGTTTTGCCTCTTTTTTAACATAGAACAAATTCAGATTCAACATTTCTTTTTTTTGATTTCATCAATCAAGTAACACACCAAGTTTTCTAAGACACGAGCGACGACATAGATAAACAATAAGTAATCATAGAGAAAATAAAAAACCTTAGGTAACTTGAACTATCTCTAGAAGTCATAGTTCCAGTCAATGGATCAATTCATTCTTCTTCAATTTAAACCACCCCAGTATGATTCCACCATTATCTTTCACCACCACATTGTAACCTCCATAACTCTCGCATCCATAACTACCACAACCACCACCTCCATATCCAGATATGATCCCCAACCACCATCATAATCTCCACCTTTGCCTGCCTCAATGTAGATCTAGGCGTGGTTGAAGGTGATGAAGCCAAGTTTTGCCCATTCTTAGTTTAGGTTTGTTAGGTTTTAGGGTTTGTTAATTTTCATTTATTTTGTTACTTACTTTGTGGTTTAAGGTTTAGGTTAGGGTTTGGGGTTTATGGTTTGTTAGGTTTATGCTTTTTATATTTGGGTTTGGTTTTAAGTTTAGTGTTTTGGCTTTATTTTGATTTAGAGTTTAGGGTTGTTTGTTTAGTTTTGGGTTTAGTGTTTAGGCTTTTGGGTTTTGGGTTTTAATTTATATTTAGTTAGTTTTGATTTAGTTTGGTTTAGTTTTTATTTATTTAGTTTTTAGGTTGAGGTTAGTTTAGTTCACTTTATGGTTGGAAATTTAGGGTTAGGGTTTAAGTTTATTTAGGGTTTAGGGTTTATGGTAGTTAGTTTAGTTTTATTTAAGGTTTAGTTTATATTTTAGGATTTATATTTGTTTAAGGTTTAGTGTTTTTTCTAAAAAAAAAGTTAAGTAAACTAGTAGGTTTAGGTTTATTTATTTTATTTTGTTTTTTTATTTAGTTTGTTTATTTATTTTAGTTTTATTTATTTTAGTTTATTTTTTAGGTTTAGGTTTAAGTTTTTGCTTTTTTTTTTTACTTTGGTTTTACTTTTATCTTATTTTTTAGGTTTAGGTTATATTTCTTAGGTTAAGTGTTTACCTAATTGTTAGAAGTGTCTTTTGATTAGGGAAGTCTTAGTGTCTTGAAGACTCCTAAGTCTAAGATAGGAAGATTAAACTTGCACTCTAAAAGTGAGGTCTACAAACCTATAGCTCCATAGTGTTGCCCTTGGGGATAGATGATTGGAAGACCGAAGCCAAATTTCACATTTTAGACTTGGATATGTCTTTTAACGCTTTGCTTAGGAGACCATTAATACATGAAAACAACATAGTTCCATTCTCTCTACATCAGTGTATGAAGTTCATGATAGGTGGGATCGTCTAATGTGTCAAAGGAGATCTCAAACCCATTTAGTTCACGAGGTCACCTAAATGAGGATGTGATACTACCTCCCTAAAATCAATAATTCAATTCAAAAACTTGGCCAAAGTTTAAAAAAAAAAAGAAAAGAAAAAAAAAGAAAAGAAAGAGAGAAAGAAAAGAAAAGAAAAGAGAAAATGAAAAAGAAAATAAAAGGGAGCAAATAGAAGAGGAGGAAGTGGAGCATGACATTAGACTTAGAGAGGAAGTGGAGACATTAGATTCCACCCATAGTTCGTTACTCCATTCAAACATTTGGGTAGGATGGCTTGACCTCTACTAAGCAAAGGAAGAGGCCAGTTTAGATACAATCCCAAAGGTGGAAAACCTCCTTATTGGCCACCCAATAGAAGTATGTCCCAGCTACCAGGAGTACACCTGCTATCCATATAGACTTTAAATCTAGTTCATAGGATGAGTCTTTTATGGTTAGCACACCATCCAACTATTCTCAGCAATGGATTCCTTTGGGGGTGACACTTGAGCTAGATAGCGATGAAGATTGGGCTCTTAAGCAAAGCATAAGGGTATCCAAGTCTATATGTGAAATAGTTAGGCATCTATTCTAAACCTTAGCTCTACACTTTCCTCTCAAAAAGCTGAGGGTTTGGTAGTTAACGAAGCCCTCAAGTCATCCATGGGTGTGAAGACTCAGAGGTTCTTTCTGGGAGCATCATCCTCAAGTCAAGAAGTTAATGTAGAACTTGAGGATGATTCATATAAAGATTTAATAGAATTACCTTTTGATTGGTACTTGTCTTGTGTTAATAATTTAGCAAAGAATGGGTTACTTCCACATACTTGGTCAAAGCACAGGTCAGACTACCTCAAAATAATATGAAAGAATAAATGCAAAAGCTCTCAATCAAGATTGGGACTAGGATCCAGTATAGTGGGTCCAATCGATGATGACGATTACTATTTAATCATCACCAATCATTTAGAATCTGATAAGTTTTTTTCAAATCACATTAACTCATATGAGGAGCTATGCTTAGAAACTTTAGATGATCCAGATGATTTTGAAGTCAAAGATGCACCGCCAGAGTTTGAACAAGAGATTAAGTAAACCATCGATGAGCTCAAGAAAATTAACTTAGGAACTGAAGAAGAACCACGCCTGACATACTTCAGTTCTTTGTTGAACAAAATTAAAACCAATGACTTAGTTAAGATATTGATTGAGTTTAAGGACTACTTTGTAGGGAGTTATGAAGAGATGCTTGGATTGGCTCCTAATGTAGCGGTCCATTAACTGACAATAGAGCCTACTAACCTTATCAAGCAAGCTCCTAATGCATTCGACACAAGAATATGTCATGAAGTCAAGAAATTAATTGATGCTTCATCCAGAAAGAAAAATATCCTACTTGGTTAGCCAACATCATCCCAGTTAAGAAAAAGAAAGGCCAAATTCATATATGCATCAATTTTAGGGATTTAAATAAGGCATGTCCAAAAGATGAATTTCCATTAAATCTTGAGTGATGGTGGACATTGTCTCATCTTATGCAATCTTCTTTCATGGATGGTTTATCTAGATATAAATAAAGATGACTCAAGATGAAAGAACACTACTTTTAAAACCCCGATCAATTTATTATAAGGTCATGCCTTTAGCCTTAAAATGTTGCTACATACCAGTTATGACTTGAATCTTTGATGAACTTATTCATCATCAAGTCAAGTGCTATGTCAATGATCTCGTGGTCAAAAGTATAGAAAAGGAAGACCATCTCTTTGACTTGATAATAATTTTTGAATAATTAAGATAATTTAACCTCAAAAGAAACCCCCTGAAGTTTACATTCGGAGTAGCTTCAGGGAAATTCCTTAAGTTTATTGTCTGACACCAGGGAATCAAAATTGATTTAAAGAAGATCAAAGAAATATTAGAAATGCCACACCCTAAAAGTTTAACTCAACTAAGATCATTCCGAGGGTGGTTGGCGTATCTAAGATGATTTATATCCAACCTTTCGGGAAGATGTCAACCATTCTCAGCACTTGTCAAAAAGGATGCCAAGTTTAAGTGGGATGATAAGTGTGAGCATGCCTTCAAAGACATCAAGCATTACCTGGTGACACCACGAATTCTAGCAGCCCCTTTCTTGGGCAAGCTGCTCATACTTTACATTGCTGCATTAGGTGACTCCCTTGGTGCTTTATTGGCCCAAGCCAATGAAGAAGGGAAGGAAAAATGCACTCTACTACCTCAGTTGTCATCTAATCCCTACTAAGGCTATTTATCCACCCATTGAGAAGCATTGCCTAGCTTTAATCTTTGCATCCCAAAAGCTATAGCACTACATGCTTTATCATAAGGTAAATTTAATCTCTAGGATCAATCCACTATAGTATCTCATGACATGGCCAATGCTATTCAGACGGTTGGCATGATGACCCATGATCCTCTTATAGTTTGACATTACCTTCGTACCCCTCTGTGCGATGAAAGGATAAGTGCTAGTGGATTTCATAGCAACACACCCACTTCCTACTGACTCTCTGGTTAGTGATGATCTCCTTGATGAACAAATCATGAACATAGGGGATACTAGCATTCATTATTAGGAGATATACTTTGATAGTGCAGTTTCCTCTCAGAAAGGAGAAGAACCATAATCTGCTATTCCAGAAAAGGCAGAGGTAGGAATAATTCTCTTAACTCCAGACCGTGATGTGATGAGGTTCTCATATCATCTGTCCAATCCTTGCACTAACAATAAAGCTAAATATGAGGCTCTGATTATCGGTCTAGAGTTAGTCGTTACTCTAAGCATCTAGAACATCAACATCTTCGAGGATTCTCAACTAGTTATCAACCAAATTTTTGGATCCCATAAAATTATAAATCCCAAGATCCATCTCTACCATAAGTACACCATGGAGTTGTTGGCCCAAATCCTAGAGGTTACCATTTATAAGATTCCTCAAGGAGAGAATGTTGTAGCGTATGCTTTAGCCAAGCTTGCTAAGGAGTTGGCATGTTTGGAGGATGAGTCCATTTCAATAAAAGTCCAAAATAGACAAGTCTAATCCCTTATTGATATTGAACTCATAAAAAAGTACTTTCTTGAATGGGAGGTTGCCATTGCAAAGAAGGATGAGTAGTTAGATTGAAGGCAACCAGTCATGGATTACCTAAATAAAGGCAGACTACCTCAAGAGAGTCTCAATCCCACCAGATGAAGCAGAAAGCACTTTCCTATGCTCTTGTGGATGGTGTCTTATACCAGCGATCTTTTTATCATATGGCGTAGGTGTGATTATAGATAATAGTTTGAAGGATAATGTTATAAATATTAATAAATGCAGAGATAGAATTATAGCTTTAAAGATTATTGTTGATACTGAGATTATCAATGTTATAAGTGGTTATGCTCTTAAATTAAGTTTGGGTGTAAGCTCAAAAGAAAATTTTTGGAATGAATTAGATGGTTTAATACAAAAGATACCTTTTAAAGAAAAAGTATTTATTGGAGGAGATTTAAATGGACATGTTGGTAGAGTGGCAGAAGATTTTAAAAGTATTCATGGTGGTTTTGGATTTGGAGTGCCTAATGAAGAACATTGGAATATATTAGATTTTGCTTTAGCCTATGATTTTGTAGTTGCTAATACTTTATTTAAGAAAAGAGATGAGAGCATATTATTTCTTATAAAAATGGATCTAGTGAAACATAGATTGATTATTTTCTGATAAGAAATATAGATTGTTTAGAATGTAAAGATTGTAAGGTCATTCCAAGTGAAAGTTAAAATACACAGTATAAATTATTAGTGTTAGATTTTAAGATGAAAGTTTGGAAGATGAAAATTAAATCAAATTATTATTCTAGGATTAGATGGGGCACTTGAAAAACACTAATAAAAATATTTTTAATAACTTAGAATTTAGGATGTTCAAAAGGAAGCTAATGTTATGTTAGAAAATGTAGCAAGTTAAATTAAGCAAGTTGCTAAAAATGTGCTTGGAGAATCAAAAGAAAAAAGCTTCTTTTAATAAAAATAGTTGGTGGTGGAGTCAGAATGGCAAGAAAAGATAAAAAATAAGAAGTGTTGTTATTAAACTTAGTTTAGATGTAAAAACTCAGAGAATTGTGAAAATTATAAAGTGGCATATAGAGATTCAAAGAAAGTAAAATATGATTAAAATAATTTAGCTTTTGGTGATTTATACAATAGATTAGATACCAAAGAAGGTGAAAGATGTATGAATAAGTTAGCTAACCAAAGAGATAGGAGAAGTAAAGATCTAGCTCAAGGAAGTGTATTAAGGATGAAAATCATAAAGTGCTTTTCTTAGAAAGGATATTGAAATAGGTGGATGAGGTATTTTGATAAACTTTTGAATGAAGGATCTGAAAAAATGATTGATTTTAGCAACCTTAATACCTTAAACAAAAATAGAGAATTTTGTTTTTATCCTCATATTAGTAAATTTGAAGTTAGAGAATCTTTAAAGAAAATGAAATGTGGAAAAATAGTAGGACCTGATGTTATTCTAATAGAAGTGTGGAAATGTTTAGGAGATGAAGGAATTTCTTAGCTTACAAATCATTTTAATCTTATTTTAAAGACTAAAAAGATGCCAGGTTAGGGGAGAAAGAGTTTGTTGATTCTTTTATTTTAGAATAAAGTTGATGCACAAGAGTGTGCAAATTATAGAGGAATTAAGTTAATGTGTCACACATTAAAATTATAGGAGAGAGTAATTGAGCATAGGTTACGATGTGATACAAAAGTTTCTCACAACTAGTTTGGTTTCATGCCAGGTAGATCTACTATAGATGATATACATTTGTTAAGAGGTTTGATGGAGAAGTATAGAGAAAGCAAGGAGGATCTACATATAATATTTATTGATTTAGAGAAAACTTATGATAAAGTTTGAAGAGTTGTTCTTTAGAGAGTTTTAGAGATAAAGGAGTTAATATTGGTTATATTCAAGTTATTAAAAATATGTATATTAGAGCTATTACTTGGGTCCAAACACAAGGAGGATTGACAAAATATTTTCCTATTTCAGTTGGATTACATCAAGGATCAGCTTTTAGCCCTTATCTTTTTTGCTTTAGTTATGGATGTTCTTACTAGGTATTTACAGGAAGATGTATCTTGGTGTATTATTTTTGTTGATGACATTCTTCTTGTTGATAAGACTAGAGAGGGAGTCTAAGAGAAACTTGAATTATGGAGGTCAACCTTAGAATATAATTATTTTAGTTTAAGTAGATCTAAAACTGAATATATGGAGTGTAATTTTAGTTGTATAAGTCATAGTGAGAGTGTTGTGACAATATGTGAACAAGTCAATAAAAATAGTGAGCGATTCAAATATTTAGGCTATATTATTCAAAATGATTGTGAAATAGATGGACATTTTTTTAGTAGAATTCAAGTTGGATGGTTGAAGTGGAGGAATGCATCTGGCCTATTATGTGATAGAAAATTACTGCTTAAAATTAAGTAAAAATTTTATAAGATGGTGGTAAGACCTACAATAATTTATGGTGAAAAATGTTAGCCAGTAAAAGAGAAGCATGAGACTAAGTTAAGTGTTGCAGAGATGAGGATGCTCAGGTGGATGAGTGGCTTTACTCTTAGAGATAAAATGTGAAATGAGTATGATCAAAAAAAAGTTGGAGTAGCACAATGGTGGATAAGATTAGAGAGAGTCGCCTTAGATGGTTTGGCCACATAAAGCGTCAGTCATCCAATGACCCGGTTAAGAGAGTAAATGCATTAGATTTTCCTTATGTTAAGAAAGGTAGAGGTAGACCTAAAAAGACATGGTTAAGATGTATAAATAATGACCTTAGTATACTTGAATTAAATGAGAATTTGATACATAATAGGACACAATGGAGATGAAGGATTCTTGTTAAGAAAGGCTTCATATTGTTGTTGTTGTTGTTGTTGTAGGTTTCTTATTTTTTAGTTTTGTTTATGTTTTTATTTATTTTTTATAGTTTAGTTTTTATTTTTTTATTTTATTTTCTTTTTAGGTTTTTATTTTATTATATTTTTACTTTATTTTTATTTAGGTTTTTTTATTTATTTTATTTAGCTTAGGTTTAAGTTTTTAGCTTTTTAGGGTTTAAGGGTTTAGAGTATATTATTTAGGGTTAGTTGAGGGTTAAGGGTTTAAGGTTTAGGGTTTGGGGATTAGGGTATAGGGTTTTGGGTTTAGGGTTTAAATTTTAAGTTTTAGGGTTTAGGATTTAGGGTTTTAGGGTTTAGGATTTAGGCTTTTTAGGATTTAGGATTTAGGGTTTAGGTTTTAGGTCTAGGGTTCAGGTTTTAGTTTAGGCTATAAGGTTTTTGTTTTTTTTAACAAAGATTAAATTCAGATTCAACATTTCTTCTTTTTGATTTCATCAACCAAGTAACACACCAAGTTTTCTAAGATACAAGCGACAAGATAAATAAAAAAAGAGCAAGCATAGAGAAAATCAAAAACCTTAGATATCTTGAACCATCTCTACAATAAAGACACAATTTGATAAGCAGTAGATCGGATCTGTCATTCTTCAGTTTCTCTAGTTCCCATCCGAACCACCGTGGCCTCTCGAGTAGCGGGATCCACCATAATATCCTTGATCTCTCCCTCCACCACCACCACGGTTATAACCTCCATCATTCCTCCAGCCTCCAAAACCACCACTGCTCCTACAACTGCCTCCATATCTAACAACACCTCTAAATCCCCCACCACCACTATGATAATAGATGTATCCGCCTTCACATCCACTGCTAGATATAGACTGAGCCTGGTTGATAGTGATGTTCTTTCCATCAAGGTTATGCCCATTCTTAGGGTTTAGGTTTACTAAGTTTTAAGTTTTAGGCTTAATGTTTTAATTTATTTAATTACTTTAGGTTTAGGTTTAGGGTTTGGAGTTTAGGGTTAGCGTTCAGGGATTAGGGTTTAGGGTTTAGGGTTTAGGATTTAGGGTTTAGGGCTTTAGGGTTTATGCTTTTAAGGTTTAGGGTTTAAGGTTTAGTATTTAAGCTTTAGGGTTTAGTGTTTTGAGGGTTTAGGGTTTAGGGTTTAGAGTTTAGGGTTAGCAGGGTTCTGATTAGTTTAGGTTTAGGGTTTAAAGGTTTAGAGTTTAGGTTTAGGTTTAGGGTTTAGGGTTTAGGGTTAGTTTAGGAGTTTAGGTTTTAGGGTTTAAGTTTAGGGTTTAGGTTTAGGGTTTAGGTTAGGTTTAGGGTTTAGTGTTTAGGGTTTTAGGTTTAGGGTTCAGGGTTTAGCATTTAGGGTTTAGGTTTTAAAGTTTAAGACTAGTTTAGGGTTTAAGATTTAAGGTTTAGAGTTTAGGGTTTTTTAGAGTTTATGGTTTAGGGTTTAGGGTTAGGGTTAGGATTAGGGTTTATAGGATTTACTTTATTTATTATTTATTTATTTTATTTATTTTTAGTATTTATTTTAGGTTTATTTATTTTAGTTTAGGTTTTTTATTTTAGTTTATTTTTTAAGTTTAGGTATAGGCTTATGTTAATTTTTGAATTTTTTTTATTATTATTTTATTGTTTATGTTTAAGTTATATTTTTTATTTTTTAGGTTTAGGTTTAGGTTTTTATTATATTTTTTTAGGTTTAGGTTTTACTTTTTATGTTTTTATTTTAGGTTTCTTTTTACGTTTAATTTTTTAGTTTTTGTTTAGTTTCATTTTTAGTTTATTTTATTTTATTTAGTTTAGGTTTAGGTTTAGGTTTATTTTATTTTAGGTTTAGGTTTTGGTTTTATTTATTTTAGTTTAGTTTATTTTAGTTTAGGTTTAGGTTTATTTTATTTTTATTTTAGGATTATTTTTTTTTAGTTTAGGGTTTAGGTTTTATTTCTTATTAATTTTTAGGTTTTATATTTAGGATTATTTTTTATGTTTAAGTTTTATATAGTTTGTATTTTACTTTATTTTAAGTTTATTTTATTTTTATTTTAAGTTTAGTTTTTATTTTATTTAGGATTTTTATTTTTTATAGTTTACTTTAGTTTTTTATTTATATTATTTTAGTTTAGTTTTTTATTTTATTTTCTATTTAGGTTTAGGTTTAGGTTTAGGTTTAGTTTATGTTTGTATTTTATTTTATTTTGGTTTAAGTTTTTTATTTATTTTATTTTTAGGTTTAATTTAGTTTAGATTTAGGTTTTAATCTTTTTAGGTTTTACGATTTAGGTTTTTTTGGGTTTATGGTTTAGGGTTTAGGATTTAGGGTTTAGGTTTTAGGGTTTAAGGTTTAGGTTTTCAAATTTTAGGGTTTAAGATTTAGGGTTTAGGGTTTAGGGTTTAGGGTTTAGGTTTTAGGTTTAGGATTTAGATTTTAGTTTAGGGTTTAGGGTTTTAGTTTTTTTTTAGTGGGGAATAAATTCATATTCAACATTTCATCTTTTTGATTTCATCAACTAAGTAACACACCAAGTTTTCTAAGACACAAGCGATGACATTAAAACGCGTAAAATCAAAACCCTAAATAAAGCATGCTGATAAAGACAAAATTCCATAAGCAATAGATCGGATCGACCATTCTTCAGTTTCTCTAATTCCCATCAGAACCAGCCTGGCCTCTAGAGTAGCGAGATCCACGATCATATCCCCTATCTCTGCCTCAGCTACAACCATGGTTGTAACCTCTGTCGCTCCTCCCGTCTCCATAACCACGACTGCTCCAACCACCACCTCCATATCCACCAGCACCTCCAGATCCCCCATAACCATGGTGATAATCGTAGCCTTCACCTTTGCCTCAACCTGCTAGATCTAGACTAAACCTAGTTGATGGTGATGTTCCTGACGTCAAGGGTTTAGGTTTATTAGGTTTTAAGGTTTAGGTTTATTTTTTAATTTATATAGTTAATTTAATTTTTGGTTTAAGGTTTGGGATTTAGGGTTTAGGGGTTAGGGTTAGAGTTTAGGATATAAGGTTTAAGGTTTAGGGTTTAGGGTTTTAGAGTTTATGCTTTTACGATGAGGGTTTAGAGTTAAGGGTTTTTTAGGGTATTATGGTTTAGGGTTTAGGGTTTAGGGTTTATGATTTTTCTTTTTATTTTTAAAATTAAGTAAACAGAAAGGTTTAGGTTTATTTAATTTATATTTTTATTTATTTTAGTTTATTTTATATTTATTTTTATTTAGGTTTATTTTTTATTTTTATTTGTTTAGCCTATTTATTTTAGGTTTATTTATTTTAAGTTAGGTTTTTTCTTTTAATTTATTTTATAGTTCAGTTTCATTTTTATTCTAGTTTTTAAGTTTAGGTTTTTTTACTTTGGTTTAGGTTTAGGTTTTTATTTTATTTTATTACTTCTAGGTTTAAGGTTTTTATTTTAGGTTTATTTTTCTGTTTTATTTTTTAGTTATGGTTTAGGTTAATTATTTGTTTATTTTATTTTATTTAGTTTAGGTTTAGTTTATTTTAGGTTTAGTTTTTATTTATTTTAGTTTAATTTATTTTAGTTTAGGATTAAGCATATTATATTTTTATTTTTAGTTTAGGTTTTTTTTTTTTAGTTTAGGGTTTAGGTTTTATTTTTTATTTATTTTAGGTTTTATTTTAGGATTATTTTTAGGTTTAGGTTTTATATAGTTTTATTTTATTTTATTTTAGGTTTATTTTATTTTTTATTTTTTGGTTTAGTTTTATTATATTTAGGGTTTTCAGTTTTTTAGTTTAGTTTATATTTTTATTTTTATTATTTTCATTTTATTTTTATTTTTTTTTTCTTATTTAGGTTTAGGTTTAGGTTTAGGTTTTAGTTTATGTTTAATTTTATTATTTTGTTTTCATTTAGGTTATTTATTTATTTTATTTTTAGGTTCTCTAAGTTTGGGTTTAGGATTTTAGGTTTTTAGGGTTTAGGGTTTTTTTTTTATTTAGGGTTTAGGGGTTAAGTTTTATGGTTTAGGGTTTAGAGTATAGGGTTTTAGGGTTTAATGTTTAGGGTTTTGGATTTAGTGTGTTTAGAGTTTAAGGTTTAGTGGTTTAGCATTTTGGTTTTAGGTTTATGGTTTAGGTTTTAGTTTAGGGTTTGGGTTTTTTGTTATTTTTTTTATAGAGAATAAATTCATATTCAACATCTCTACTTTGCAATTTCATCAACCAAGTAACACACCAAGTTTTCTGAGTCACAAGCGATGACATAGATAAAAAATGAGCATGCATAGAGCAAATTAAAAATATTGGATAACTAGAACCGTCTCTACAATAAAGACACAATTCCATAAGCAGCATATCAGATCCGTCATTCTTTAGTTTCACCAGTTCACTTCAGAACCACCCAGGCCTCTCAAGTAGTGGGATCTACCATCATATCCTCGATCTCTCCCTCCGTTACCACCAAGGTTGTAGCCTCTATCACTCCTCCTGCCTCCATAACCACCACTGCTCTAACCACCACCTCCATATCCACTAGCATCTCCAGATCCCCCACCACCATTGTGATAATCGCTGCATCCGCCTTCACCTCCACTCCTAGATCTAGACTGAGCCTGCTTAACGGTGATGTTCTTGCTGTCAAGGTTCTGCCCATTCTTAGGGTTCAGGTTTAGGTTTAAGTTTATTAGGTTTTATGGTTTAGGTTTATTTTTTAATTTATTTAATTACTTTAGGTTTAGGTTTTGGGTTCAAAGTTTAGGGTTTAGGGTTTAGGGTTAGGGTGTAGGGTTTAGGGTTTATGGTTTAGGATTCAATGTTTAAGGTTTAGGGTTTAGGGTTTTAGGGTTTATGCTTTTAGGGTTATGGGTTTAGGGTTAGTCTTTAGGGTTTAGGGTTTAAGGGTTTTTAGGGTTTAGGGTTTAGGGTTGTAGGCTTAGGGTTTAGGATTTAGGGTTTAGTGTTTAGAGTTTAGGATTAGGGTTTATGTTTTTTTAAAAAAAAATTAAGTAAACTGGTAAGATTAGGTTTATGTAGTTTATTTTTTATTTATTTCAGTTTATTTTATTTTTTATTTCTATTTAGGTTTATTTTTTA
Source organism: Cymbidium sinense (assembly GCA_021442155.1). Classification (NCBI taxonomy): domain Eukaryota; kingdom Viridiplantae; phylum Streptophyta; class Magnoliopsida; order Asparagales; family Orchidaceae; genus Cymbidium; species Cymbidium sinense. The sequence goes on from JAKCPB010001297.1 coordinate 37,993, forward strand.
TATTTATTTAGTTTAGTTTATTTATTTTAGGTTTAGTTATTTTAGTTTAGCTTTATTTTTTAGTTGACTTTTTTTTTAACTTTAGGTTTTATTTTTTATTTTTAGGTTTAGGTTTAGGATTTCATTTTACTTTATTTAGGTTTATGTTTTAGGTTATTATTTTAGGTTTATTGATCCATTTTATTTTTTTGGTTTAGGTTTTCATTTATTTTTTATTTTATTTTATTTTATTTAGTTTAGGTTTAGGTTTAGGTTTAGGTTTAATTTATTTTAGGTTTAGATTTAGGTTTTATTTATTTTAGTTTAGTTAATTTTAGTTTAGGTTTAAGTATATTTTATTTTGTTTATTTTATTTTTAGTTTAAGTTTAGGTTTTTTTTTTAGTTTAGGTTTTAAGTTTTATTTTTATTTATTTTTAGGTTTATTTGTTAGGTTTTTGTTTTATTTAGTTTTTATTTTATTTTATTTTTATTTTATGTTTAGTTTTTATTTTAGTTAGGTTTTTTATTCTTAGGTTTATTTTATTTTTTAGTTTAGTTTAGGTTTTTATTTATTTTATTTTAATTTATTTTTATTAGTATATTTTATTTTATTTTTAGGTTTAGGTTTAGGTTTTAGTTTAGATTTTTATTGTATTTTACTTTTTTATTTTATTTAGGTTTAGGTTTTTTAAATATTTGATTTTTAGGTTTTATTTAGTTTAGGTTTTTATGTTTTTAGGTTTTAGGGTTTATGGTTTAGGGTTTTAAGGTTTAGGGTTTTAGAGTTTTAAGTTTAGGGTTAATGGTTACAGTTAATGGTTTAGGGTTTAGGGTTTAGGGTTTAGGGTTTTTTGTTTAGAATTAGTTTAGGGTTTAGGTTTTGGGGTTTATGGTTTAGGTTTATGGTTTTTTAGGGTTTATGGTTTAGGGTTTAAGGTTTAGGATTTAGGGTTTTAGGTTTAAGGTGCCTGAAATAGCTCAAACCTGCAACACCAAGGAAGGTTTGCTAGTTGAAAAGGATAACTCGAGCAGGGTGACAGCCTAGCAGCAGATGTGGCTCACCATACTAGCCCGGGATAGTCTAGTAGTGCAACCACCGTCCATGTCCAGTACTTCCGCCATCATTGTAGCTACCACCTCTTCTACTAGCTCCTCTTCTACCAGTAAGAGCATTGTATTTCCAAATAAGGGCACTAAATTCCTTTGCTTATTTTACTTGATCTATCATGTACCTCCACCTAAAAGGAAATTAATGGCGAAAGCTGATTCTACTTATATATTGTCTACTTCTGATGCTCTTGATTTTATTCTAATGAAAGGTCTCAGTATAAATAAAAATAATACCTCTAGTAGTTCCAATCCTTTCCTTTTCGATTGAGTTTACCCTTCTCGAATCAATCAGGTTCACCTCTGGAGATTGACTTGGAGTGAACTAACTCTGAGGATCTCATAGGAGAAGCTGTAGGTATGCTCGATGATTAATAGTTAATTAGATTAAGGGACTTAATTAATTACTCTTATGGTTTTCCCACACATGTGGACTAACCATAATTTCATTAAACTTTTCGGTTATTAAACACCTAAAGATCTGCGCTTTAATTGAGGTCTAATGTGATTATGATTTCAATTTGATTAAGTGATTTAGTTAAATCTTAATTAACTCTATTTTAGAAAAGGGAGAAATTATCTTAGGGAAAGGGGTCCCAACCATATTCCTTAGTTGACTTACTATTGAACAATGATTACTAAACTTAATTAACCAATTTATTATTATTCATGGGATTAATTAATCATTAATTAACTTAAAAGAGTAGTTAACATTTAATTAGTCAATTTTCCTAATTAAATGAGCAATAAATCTCAAGAAAATCATGGGACGTAGAGGTCATCCCATTAAATTAACCAACAAATTTAGGATTAAATGCTTAAGTAATTAAGGAGTAATTAAGCTAATTAATTTGTAATTAAACTTTAATTAAACCTTAATTACTATTCAAAATTAATTACAATCATTTTTAATTAATTCTCCTCTGAAATACCTTTAAAATGAGTATTTATTTGCATTTTTATTTCTCTATGAATTTTTATGATTTTTAGAAGTTTTAATGATTAAAAATGATTAATTAAGCATAATTAAAGCCTAATCCTATTAGCACCATGTGGCACATTGAAGCGACGTGCTTTCCATGTGGCATTACTTGATTTGCTACTTAAAACTTATCCGATATAGCGCCTACGTGGTGGTAGTAGATGCTCTTTTTCGTCCACCATTTGATCTAACATCGAATGGCTATGATTAATCCCATAGCTTAATAATATTAAATCAGATCGATCTAGCAAATCTAATCATGACTGTCCATTTCGATCATGTGGAATGGACAATGTGTAATCTAACATCACGTGAGTGAAGGAGAATGGAGTCTATCCACCATTGCTCACTTGATTCGAGGTTACTCGAGCTCAGATCAACTTCAAAAGGATCCCACACCTTCATGACATCAATTGGAGGGGATGCAATAGTCAAAATCACATAAGATGCATGTTTTTTTTGAAAAGCTCCAACCCATTTTTGCGTAAAAATCAATTTTGGAAGCATACCTCATTCGAGCTCAAGATTGGTGGCTCGAATGATTGTGGAAACTTCATCTAGTGGAGACGAAGCCCTGCTGAGCACTACTTAGATTAATTCCTTGATGTTCACTCAAAAGTCCATAATGCAATGATTTGGAGCTCTGCTTTGATCAAAGTCCCACCGGAGGTGCTTAGGAAGCTTGGGAGATGACTCATTCTTGCTCGATGAGGCCTAAAGAAGGTGTGTGAAAAGTTAATTTGAGTTTGATGGAGAAATGGTGAAATTAGGTTGGAAATGGGAGTGTCATATTTCTAGACGGATGATAATGGTATTTTCTGATAGTGGAATGAGCCTGGGAGCTTAGGGAATGGCTATAACGGCTCATCTTGGGTAGTTATGGGTCTGAGGAATGATTTTTGTGTGTGTTTGAGTTGATACAAGGGGGTGTATACCCCCCTTCATCTTGATCAGATGGTGGGATCGAGTTTGGCTTCTAGTGGCTATCTGGCCAACTCAGCGAGGTGAGTTGGCTAAGCTTGGTTGGTTGAAGGTGTGGAGGTGGTTGCCAAGGAGGAATCATGGGTGTCCTATGGGTTTCAAATGCTGCAATGGGGAGGGTGAGGTGATTTCACCTCCCATGGGTCATGACCAACCCAACCACTGATTGGGTTAGGTTGGGCATTGTCCTAGGTGCCTAGGTGGACCATTGGGAGAGTACCAAGTGGCCAAAGAATGGAAATGACCACTTACGTGGGTGATTTCTCTCATGTGATGCCTTTAAGCTAAGGGTAAAATGATCATTTTATATTGCATTTGATTTGGACAGATTTGAAATGAGCCAAAAGTGGCTTAGCTCAAATTTCAAGTAAATTGGAGTCGATTTGGTTAGGTTTTGCATAATTTGACTCATTTAGGTCAAATTGGATTAGGTTGGATCAAGTTGACCAATTAGTTAAATTGTGTCAAACCAAGGGTTGATTCAAGTTCATATGATCATTTGGGATATTTTGGTTCAATTGGTTTGATTTAGTTTGGCTTAGAGTTGATTTTGGCTCATTTGAATTCATTTGGGTCGAATGGGTTAAGTTAACTAATTTGACCAAATTGACCATATTAGCTTGGGTTTGGTGTTGGGTTTGGTTTAGTTAACTAATTGAAGATGATTGTAGGCTTTGGTTTCAATTAATTTGGATTTGGATTTGATTTAGGCCAACTTGAACCATTGGTCAATTTGGGCTAAGTAGCTCAACTAGGTTCAATTGGGTCCAATCATGGCTTTGGTCAGGTTCAATAATCAATTTGGAATGAACTTGAGCCATTAATTGCAAATAATTTTATTTATATTTTGATTTGACCCAATTTGAAATTTTAAGAAAATTAGGCTTAGGTTTTTTTTAATAGAGAACAATTTCATATTCAACATTTTTTCCTTTCAATTTTGTCAACCAAGTAGCATCCCAAGTACTCTAAGACACAAGCGATGATATAGATAAAAATGAGCATCCATAAAGCAAATCAAAAACCCTAGATAAGTAGAACTTTCTCTACTATAAAGACACAGTTCCCTAAGCAACATATTAGATCAGTCGTTCTTTAGTTTCTCGAGTAGCAGGATCCACCATCATATCCCTGATCTCTCCCTCTATGACCACCACAGCTATTACCTCCATTACTCCACCTGCCTCCATAACCACCACTGCTTTGAGCACCACCTCCAGATCCCCCACCGCCTCTACGATAATTATCGCCTCTGCCTTCACCTCCACCGCTAGATCAAGATTGAGCTTAGTTGATAGTGATGTTCCTATCATCAAGGTTCTACCCATTCTTAAGGTTTAGGATTAGTTTAGGGTTTAGGGTTTAAGGTTTAGTGTTAATTTAGGGTTTATGGTTTAGGGTTTAGGGTTTGGAGTTTAGGATTTAGGGTTGTAGATTTTAAGGTTTAGAGTTTAAGGTTTAGTGTTTACGGTTTAAGGTTTTAGGATTTAGCGTTTAAAGTTTAGGGTTTAGGGTTTTAGGGTTTAGGGTTTGGGGTTTAGGGTTGTAGGTTTAGGGTATAGCGTTTAGGGTTCAGGGTTCAGGGTTTAAGGTTAGTTTTAGAGTTAGGGTTTATTTTTTCTATTTTTATTTTTTATTTTTTATTTTAAATTAAGTAAACTCGAAGGTTTTGGTTTATTTAATTTATTTTAAATTTATTTGAGTTTATTTTATTATTTATTTTTATTTAGTTTAGTTTATTTATTTTAGGTTTATTTATTTTAGTTTTAGTTTTTATTTTAATTTATTTTTTAGGAATAGGTTTATTTTTTAGTTGAGTTCTATTTTTATTTTTATTGTTAGGTTTAGGTTTTATTTCTTATTTTTAGGTTTAGGCTTAGGCTATTATTTTATTTCTGTAAGTTTAGGTTTAGTTTTTATTTTAAGACTTTTTAGGTTTTATTTTTTTAGTTTAGGTTTAGGCTTATTTTTAGTTTATTTTATTTTATTATGTTTAAGTTTAGGTTTAGGTTTAGTTTATTTTAGGTTTAGGTTTAGGTTTTATTTATTTTATTTTAGTTTATTTTAGTTTAAGATTAGGTTTATTTTATTTTATTTATTTTATTTTTATTTTTGATTTAGTTTTTTTTTAGTTTAAGGTTTTTATTTTATTTTTTATTTATTTTTAAGTTTTATTTTTTAGGTTTATTTTTTATTTTTTTGGTTTTATTTAGTTTTTTATTTTATTTTTTTTTATTTTAGGATTAGTTTTAGATTTTTTTATTTTTTTAGTTTAATTTAGGTTTTATTTATTTTATTTTAGTTTAGTTTTTATTTTTTATTTTATTTCCTTTTTAGGTTTAGGTTTAGGTTTAATTTTAGGTTTTAGTTTAGGTTTTAATTTTATTATATATATTTTATTTTAGTTTAGGTTTTTTATTTTATTTTTTCTAGGTTTTTTTAGTTTAGGTTTAGGTTTTAGCATTTTAGGGTTTAGGGTTAGCTTAGGGTTTATGTTATTAGGTTTAAGCTTTAGGTTTTAGGTTTAGGGTTTTTGATTTAGTTTAGGGTTTAGGGTTTAAGGTTTTTTTATAAAGAACAAATTTAGATTCAACATTTATTCTTTTCAATTTCATCAACCAAGTAGGCCCCAAAATTTTCTAAGACACAAGCGATGACATAGATAAATAATGAGCACCTAAAGGGTTGTAGGTTTAGGGTTTAGGCTATAGGGTTTAGTTTTTTCTAAAATTAAGTAAATCGATAGGTTTAGATTTATTTAGTTTATTTAGTTTATATTTTATCTTTTTTAGTTTAGTATATTTATTTTAAGTTTATTTATTTTAGTTTATGTTTTTCTATTTTGATTTTTTTTTTAGGTTTAGGTTTATTTTTTAGTTGAGTTTTATATTTAATTTATTTTTTAGGTTTACATTTTATTTTTTACTTTTAGGTTTAGGTTTTTATTTTATTTTTTTAGGTTTAGGTTTTGGGTTTTTTTACGTTTATTTTAGGTTTTATTTTTAAGTTTAGGTTTAGGTTTATTTTAGTTTATTTTATTTTATTTAGTTTAGGTTTAGGTTTTATTTATTTTAGTTTAGTTTATTTTAGTGTAGGTTTAGGTTGTTTTTATTTTATTTATTTTATTTTTATTTTAGGTTTAAGTTTTTCTTTTTAGTTTTGGGTTTAGGTTTTATTTTTTTATTTATTTTTAGTTTTTATTTTGAAGTTTTTTTCAGGTTTGGGTTTTTATTTTGTTTTTATTTTATTTTATTTTAGGTTTATTTTATTATTATTATTATTATTTTATGTTTAGTTTTTAATTAGGTTTTTTTTAAGGTTTTTATTTTATTTTAATTTAGTTTAGATTTTTTTAAATTTATTTTAGTTTTATTTATTTTTTTAGGTTTAGGTTTAGGTTTTATTTTATTTTGGTTTAAGTTTGATTATTTATTTTATTATTATGTTTTATTTTATTTAGGTTTAGGTTTTTAGCTTTTTAGGGTTTAGGGTTTAGAGTCTAGAGTTTAGTGTTTAGGGTTTAGCGTTAGGGTTTAGGGTTTAAGATTAAGATTTAGGGTTTAGGGTTTACTATTTAAGATTTTGAGGGTCTAAGAATTATGGTTTAGGGTTTAGGGTTTTAGGGTTTAGGGTTTAATATTTAGACTTTAGGATTTAGGGTTTTGAGGGTCTAGGAATTAGGGTTTAGGTTTTAGGGTTTTAGGGTTTATGGTTTAGGGTTTATGGTTTAGGGTTTTAGGGTTTAGTATTTATGGTTTAGGGTTTAAGGTTTAGGGTTTAAGGTTTAGGGTTTAGGGTTTAAGGCTGTTGGTTTAAGGTTGTAGGTTTAGGGTTAGTTTTAGAGTTTAGGGTTTAGGGTTTAGGGATTAGTATTTAGGGTTTAGGGTTTAGGATTTATGGTTTATGGGTTTTTTTTTAAATTAAGTTAACTGGTAGGTTTAGGTTTATTTAGTTTATTTTATATTTATTTTAGTTTATTTTACCTTTTCATTTTTATTTAAGTTTATTTTTTAGGTTTAGGTTTGGCTTTATGCTTATTTTTTAGTTTAGTTTAATTTTAATTTTATTTTTTAGGTTTTATTTTTATTTTTAGGTATAGGTTTAGGTTTCTATTTTGTTTTTTTAGGTTTAGGTTTTAGGTTTATTTTTAGGTTTAATTTTTTTAGTTTAGGTTTAGGTTTATTTTTAGTTTATCTTATTTTATTTAGTTTAGGTTTAGGTTTATGTTTTGGTTTAGTTTATTTTAGGTTTAGGTTTAGGTTTAGGTTGTATTTAATTTAGTTTAGCTTATTTTAGTTTAGGTTTAGGTTTATTTAATTTTGTCAATTTTATTTTTATTTTACGTTTAGTGTTTTTTTTTAGTTTAGGGTTTAGGTTTTATTTTTTATTTATTTTTAGATTTTAATTTTAAGTTTAGGTTTTTATTTTTTTTATTTTATTTATGTTTATTTTATTTTTATTTTAGATTTAGATTTTATTTTATTTAGGTTTTCTATTCTTAGTTTCAATTTATTTTTTGGTTTAGTTTAAGTTTTTATTTTTTTATTTTAGTTAATTTTTATTTTTTTCTCTTATTTCTCTTGTAGGTTTAGGTTTAAGTTTTAATTTATATTTTAATTTTATTTATTTTTTAGGTTTAGGTTTATTTATTTATTTTATTATTAGGTTTTATTTAGTTTAGGTTTATGATTTAGGGTTTGGGGTTTAAAGTTTTGGGTTTAGGGTTGTAGGTTTAGGGTGTAGGGTTTAGGGTTTAGGGTTTATGGTTTAGGCTTTTGAGTTTTAAGGTTTATGGTTTAGAGTTAGGGTTTAGGGTTTAAGTTTTAGGTCTAAGGTTCAAGTTTTAGTTTAGGGTTTAGGGTTTTTTTTAAATAGAGAACAAATTCATATTCAATATTTCTTCTTTTCAATTTCATGAACCAAGTAACACACCAAGTTTTCTAAGACACAAGAGATGACATAGATAAAAAATGAGCACGCATAGAGTAAATAAAAAATCATAAATAACTAGAATCATCTCTACTATAAGACATAGTTCCATAAGTAGCGGTCGGATCTCATTCTTGATTTCTCAGTTCACCTCATCTAGTAGTGTGATCCACCACCATGGCTGTAACTTCTGTCGATCCTTCAACCTCCATAACCACCACTGCTCTATATCTACCAGCACCTTTAGATCCCTCACCACTACTGCGATAACCAACTCCTCTGCCTTCGCCTCCACCACCAAATCTAGACTAAGCCTGGTTGACGGGGATGTTCCTATCATCAAGGTTCTGCCCATTCTTAGTGTTTAAGTTTATTATGTTTTATAGTTTAAGTTTATTTTAAATTTATTAAGTTACTTTAGGTTTAGGTTTAGGGTTTGGTGTTTAGGGTTAAGGTTTTGGGTTTTATGATTTATGCTTTCATGGTTTAGGGTTTAGGGTTAGGGTTTAGGGCTTAGAGTTTTAGGGTTTAAGGATTTAAGGTTTAGGGTTTAGGGTTAGGTTTTAGGGTTTAGAGTTTAGGGTTTGAGGTTTAGTTTGGGTTAAATTAGGTTAGGGGTTAGGTTAGGTTAGTATAGGGTTTAGGGTTTAGGCTTTCTTTAGGGTTTAAAGTTTTATGGTTTAGGGTTTAAGGTTTAGGTTTATGGTTTAGGGTTTAGGGTTTAGGTTGGGTTAGGGTTTAAGTTCTATAGGATTAAGGTTTAGGTTTTAAAAGGTTAGTTTAGGGTTTAGGGTTTAGGGTTTTGGTTTAGGGTTTTAGGTTAGGGTTTAGGTTGTAGGTATAGGCAGGGTTTAATTTAGTTTAGGTTAGTTTGGAGTTTATGGTTTAAGGTTTAGGATTTAGGGTTTAGGTTTAGGGTTGAGGTGTTTTATAACTCAGGTTGGTTTAAGTTTATTTAGTTTATTTATTTATTTTAGTTTTATTTTTATTTAGGTTTATTTTTTATTTTCATAGTTTAGTTTATTTATTTTAGTTTAGTTTTTATTTTAATTTATTTTTAGTTTAGATTTATTTTATTTTGTTTTATGTTTAGGTTTTATTTTTTATTTTAGGTTTATGTTTAGGTTTTCTTATTTATTTTCTAAGTTTAGGATTTAGGTTTTGTTTTAGGTTTATTTTAGGTTTTATTTTTTAGTTTAGGTTTAGGTTTATTTTCAATTTATTTAATTTTCTTTAGTTTAAAGTTTATGTTTAGTTTATTTTAGGTTTAGGTTTATGTTCTATTTATTTTAGGTTAGTTTATTTTACTTTAGGTTTAGTTTTCTTTTATTTTTTTTATTTTAGGTTTATGTTTTTTTTTTTATTTTAAGGTTTAGGTTTTATTTTCTATTTGTTTTTAGGTATATTTTTTACGTTTAGGTTTTTATTTTGTTTTTATTTTATTTTATTAATAGGTTCATTTTATTTTTATTTTACATTTAGTTTTTATTGTATTTAGGTTTTTTTTGGTTTATTTTCTTTTCTTAGTTTAGTTTAGGTTTTTATTTATTTTATTTTAGTTTAGTTTTTATTTTTTATTTACTTTTTTTTTACATTTAGGTTTAGGTTTAGGTTTAAGTTTAGGTCTTAGTTTTAGTTATGGTTTTTATTTTATTTTATTTATTATTTTATTTAGGATTAGGTTTAGTTACTTATTTTATTTTTAGGTTTTATTTAGTTTAGTTTTAGTTTTTTAGAGTTTTATATTTTACAATTCAGTGTTTCGTGTTTGGGGTTTAGGGTTTAGGGCTTAACGTTATAGGTTTTAGGGTGTAGGGTTTAATGTTTCGGGTTTAGGGTTTCAGGGTTTAGGGCTTAGGGTTTTTAGGTTTAGGGTTTAGGGTTCAATTTTTAGGGTTAGGGTTTTTTTTTAATTTTTTTAATTTATTTTATTTTATTATTTTTTTTAAATTAAGTAAACTAGTAGGTTTAGGTTTATTTAGTTTATTTTTTTATTTATTTTAGTTTATTTTATTTCTTATTTATATTGTTATTTAGCATAGTTTATTTATTTTACTTTTATTTATTTTAGTTTAGATCTTTTATTTTAGTTTATTTTGTAGGTTTAAGTTTAGGTTTAGGTTTTAGTTTAGTTTTATTTTTATTTTAGTTTTTATGTTTAGGTCTTTTTTTTATTTTTAGATTTAGCGTTATAGGTTTAGGGTGTAGGGCTTAGAAATTAAGGTTTAGGGTTAGTTTTAGTGATTAGGGTTTGGGCTTTAGGATTTAGGATTTAGGGTTTAAGATTTAGGGTTTATGGGGGTTTTTTTTTCTAAATCAAGTAAACTGGTAAGTTTAGGTTTATTAAATTTATTTAGTTTATTTTTCATTTATTTTAGCTTATTTTATTTTTTTATTTAGGTTTATTAATTATTTTTATTTAGTTTAGTTTAAGTTTTTTATTTAAGTTTATTTTTTAGGTTTAGGTTTATATTTATGTTTATTTTTTAGTTTAGTTTTATTATTTTTTTATTTTTTATGTATAGGGTTTTATTTTATTTTTTAAGGTTTAGGTTTTATGTGTTTCTATTAGGTTTGTTTTTAGGTTTTATTTTTCAATTTTGGTTTAGGTTTATTTTAATTTATTTTATTTATTTAAAGGGATTAGGTTTAGTTTATTTAGGTTTTATTTATTTTAGTTTATTTTATTTTAGTTTAGGTTTAGGTTTATTTAATTTTAATTATTTTAGGTTTAAGTTTTTTTTAGTTTACTATTTAGGTTTTATTTTTTATTTATTTTTAGGTTTTTTTTTAGGTTTAAGTTTTTTTTAGTATTTATTTTATTTTATTTTATGTTTATTTTTATTTTTTATTTTATTTTATTTTTACATTTAGGTTTAGGTTTAGGTTTTAATTTAATATCTTATTTTAATTTAACTTTAGGTTTATTTATTTATTTAAGTTTTAGGTTTTATTTAGTTTAGGTTTAGGTTTTTAGGTTTTTAGGGTTTAGGATTTAGGGTTTAGGGTTTGGTGTTTGGGGTTTAGGGTTGTAAGTTTTAGGGTTAGTGTTTAGGGTTTAAGGTTTAGGGTTTAGAGTTTATGATTTATGGTTTTAAGGTATAGGGTTTAGGGTTTTAGGGTTTAGGGTCTCGGATTTAGGGTTTAGGGTTTTAAGGTTTAGGGTTTACGATTTAGTGTTGTAGGTTTAGGGTTCACGATTTAGGGTTAAGGTTTTTTTTAAATTTTTTAATTTTTTAGGTTTATTTAGTTTATTTAGGTTTTTTTATTTTTATTAGTATTTAGTTTAGTTGATTTATTTTAGGTTTATTTATTTTAGTTTAGGTTTTTTATTTTAGTTTATTTTTTAGGTTTAAGTTTAGGTTTTATTTTTTATTTTTAGGTTTAGCTTTAGGTTTTTATTTTATTTTTTTAGGTTTAGGTATTATGTTTTTAATTTAGGTTTATTTTTAGGTTTTTTTTTGTTTAGGCTTACTTTTTTAGTTTATTTTATTTTATTTAGGCTTTAGGTTTAGGTTTTGTATTAGGTTTTATTTATTTTAGTTTAATTTATTTTAGTTTAGGATTAGTTTCTTTTATTTTTATTGTAAGTTTAAGTTTTTTTTTTAGTTTAGCATTTAGGTTTTATTTTTTATTTATTTTTATGTTTTATTTTTGGGTTTATTTTTTAGGTTTAGATTTTTATTTAGTTTTATTTTATTTTATTTCAGGTTTATTTTATTATTATTTTAGGTTTAGTATTTATTTTATTTAGATTTTTTATTTTTTTAGTTTAGTTTAGGTTTTTATATATGTTATTTTATTTTTTTTAATTTTAATTCTATTTTCTTTTTAAGTTTAGTTTTAGATTTAGGTTTTAGTTTAACTTTTTATTTAATTTAATTTTTTTATTTTATTTTGGTTTAGGTTTTATTTATTTATTTTACTTTTATGTTTTATTTAGTTTAAGTTTAGGTTTTTATCTTATAGGGTTTAGGGTTTAGCGTTTAGGGTTTAGGGTTAGTTGAGGGTTTAGGGTTTATGGATTAGGGTTTCGGGTTTAGCATTTAGGGTTTAGGGTTTGGGATTTAGAGTTTAGGGTTTAGGGTTTAGGGTTTCGATTTTAGGTCTAGGGTTCAGGTTATAATTTAGTGTTTAGGGTTTTTGGTTTTTTTTTCATTGAGAAAAAATTTCGATTCAACATTTGTTCTTTTCGATTTCATCAACCAAGTAACTTACCAACTATTCTAAGACACAAGCGATGACATAGATAAAAAATGAGCACACATAGAGCAAATCAAAAACCCTAGATAACTAGAACTGCCTCTGTACATAGTTCCATAAAGATCAGTTGGTGGTTCCTCCATTTCTCCGGTTCCCATCGGAACCACCCCGCCTCTAGTGGATTCACCATCACACTCGATCTCTCCCCATCACCACCAATGCGTAAGCTCAACTCCTCCCACTTCAATAAGCACCACTGCTCCAAGCACCACCTCCATTTCCACCAGCACCTCTAGATCCTTGACCAACATTGCGATAGCTACCCCCTTCGCCTTCGCCTCCACCGCCATATGTAGGTTGAGCCTGGTTGATGGTCATTATCCTGCTGACAAGGTTCTGCCCATTCTTAGGATTTAATTTTAGGTTTTGGTTTATTAGGATTAGGGTTTAGGTTTATTTTTTAATTTAGTTACTTCAGGTTTAGGTTAAGGGTTTCAAGTTTAGGGTCTAGGTTTTCGAGTTAGGGTTTAGAGTTTAAGGTATATGGTGTAGGGTTTAGGGTTTTAGTGTTTATGCTTTTAGGGTTTAGGTTTACGGTTTAGGGTTGTAGGTTTATGGTTTAGGGTTAGTTTTTTTTTGGTTTTTTTACAAAAAAAATTAAATAAACCTGAAAATTTAGGTTTTAGTTTACTTAGTTTTTTTTTGTTTTAGTTAATTTTATAATTTATTTTTATTTAGGTTTTTTAATTTAGTTTAGTTTATTTATTTTATGTTTTACATATTTAAGTTTTTATTATTTATTTTAGTTTATTTTTTAGGTTTAGGTTTAGGTCTAGGTTTATTTTTTAGTTGAGTTTTATTTTTATTTTATTTATTAGGTTTAGGTCTTTAGGCCTTTAGGGTTTAGGGTTTAGGGTTTAGGGTTTAGAGTTTAAGGTTAGTTTAGGATTTAGGGTTTAGGGTTATGGTTTTTTTGTGTGTAGGGTTTAAGGTTGTAGGTTTAGGGTCTAGGATTTAGGGTTTAGGGTTTAGAGTTTTTTTTTAATTAAGTAAATCGGTAGGTTTAGGTTTATTTAGTTTATTTAGTTTATATTTAATTTATTTTTTTATATTTCTTTTTATTTTTATTTAGGTTTATTTTTTATTTTTATTTAGTTTAGTTTCTTTATTTTAGGTTATTTATTTTAGTTTAGGTTTTTCATATTTTTGTTTAGTTTTTTTTAGTTTAGGTTTAGGTTTATGATTATTTTTTTAGTTAAGTTTTATTTTTATTTTATTTTTTAGGTTTAGGTTTAATATTTTTTTTAGGTTTAGGTTTTATATTTATATTTTTATGTTTAGGTTTAGGTTTTTATTATTTTAGGCTTAGGTTTAAGGTTTTTATTTTTGGTTTTATTTTCTTGTTTAGGTTTAGGTTTAAGTTGTATTTATTTTAGTTTAGTTTATTTTAATTTAGGTTTAAGATTATTTTATTTTGTTTATTTTATTTTTATTTTAGGTTTAAGTTTTTTTTTAGTTTGGGGATTAGGTTTTATTTTTTATTTATTTTAGTTTATTTTTTAGGTTTAGGTTTTTATTTCATTTTTATTTTATTTTATTTTAGGTTTGATTTATTATTATTTTACATTTAGTCTTTTTTTTAGGTTTTTTTATTCTAAGGTTTATTTTATTTTTTAGTTCAGTTTAGGTTTTAATTTATTTATTTTGTTTATTTTGTTTTTTTATGTTTAGATTTATTTATTTATTTTTTAAGTTTTTAGGTTTTTAGGGCCTACGGATTAGGGTTTAGGGTTTTGGGTTTAGTGTTTAGGGTTTAGGGTTTAGGGTTTAGTGTTTAGGGTTTAGGGTTTTAGGGTTTAGGGTTTAGGGTTTATGGTTTTAGGGCACAGAAGAAGAAAATATGCTGAAGATAAGGTTTGAATTTGATTTGATTATATGATTTATTGAAAGAAGATCTGCTGGGATAAGAATCTATAATCCATCGGGGATTAAGATCGAAATGACTTTAATTTTTTGTTTTAATTAATGTGGAGGCATATCTGCTAGAGATATGGGCTTGAGTCCATTGGGGATCTAGTATATGAACCTTCCACTAGGTAAGCTGGTTCGGGCTATCCGCTAGGGATTAGGATTTGAGTTTGATTTCATAGATTTGTTTGAGGATGTATTCACTAGGAATAAAGTTTGGCCATATTTCTTTGATTTAGACCCTACTGGCGAGTTGGTTTAAATTTTCTCCACTAGGGAGGTTGGTTTTAAATTTATTTTGTTTGCTTAACTTGTTTATATATGATTTATGGCTTCATTAGGGAGTAGGGTGTGATTTAACTCCAGGGAAAATCATTGGGTTTAATTTGTCGAGTTAATGCATGACCACCTGTTGATGTGCGATGGACCCTGAAGGGCTATATCAGCCTTCACCTACCTCAGGTTTACAAATCCAAAGGGATAGTCTACTGGCTATGGTGTAGAGATATCCAACCTAAGGGGTTTTCTTTTGGTGTGCAATGATTGTGCTAAGAAGAAGGCATAGCAGACTTACATCTTCCAAAGTGAGGAACAATAGTTGGGGTGACCTGTTGGATGCACAACAAATCAAACCTGAACTAGGGAGACTATTGAGTGAATGCCGATAGGGACTTATGTCAACTCAAAAGTAGTCAAGATTAATTTTATCTTAATTTTATGTGATTTGATATGGTTTGTTTGGTTTAGTTTGATTTTAAATTTAGGGCATATCCACTAGGGATGTGAGCTCGATCAAATTTGATCGATTTAATTTATAGACCTTATGGTGTGCGATGGACCCATTGAGAAGGGGCTATATCAGACTTGTCCTATCTCAAATTTACAAATCCAAAGGGATAGTCTACTGGCTGTGGGGTAGAGCTAACAAACCTAAGGGGTTGCCTTTCAGTGTGCAATGGATGTACTAGGAAGAATATATATTTTGTTTATATGTTTGCGTGGATCTTGTTGGTGTGAGAGGAAACACATTGAGAAGGGGCTATGTATGCCTTGACCTATGTCAGATTTACTGGACCAAGGGAGAATCTGCACATCCACAAGATGGATTCTCCAACAATAGGGGTGGTTACTATGAAAGGAGAACTGCCCAATCTGATAGTAACTCAGGTAGTGTCTAAATTGGGTCACAAAGGATGTGATCCAAATATAGTGCCCATAAGGGAGTTGATGATAGGGGAATTATCCTGAGCCCTAGAAAAGAAAGTCTATAGGTTTATAGTGGCCAACTCAAAGAGAAAGCATATTAGACTTAGATCTGCCATGAGTAATGTATCCTGAGGTGTAAGAACAAACTAACCTAAGGTGTATCCATCAACATGAGTGGTGTATCCACCAGCATAGTGAGAACCAACCAACTTAAGGTGCCCGTCAATGTGCAATAATCAATTTGGAAAGAAAGCATGTAGGCCTACAATTTTCCAAGTGGAACTGATCATTGGGATAGTCTGTCAGCATTGGGACAAAGGTTATTTGACCTAGCACTACGGGGAGCCCGAGGAAGGGGACTGACTTGAAGCGATCCGCGTGGGAAGGATCCACTAGAAGACTTATCTTAAACCACAAATATACTCAACTCGATCAATGCACAAAGGCTAATCAAAGAAGAAAGCATAGCAGACTCACATCCTCTTAAATGAAGCCAACATGAGGTAGCTTACCAGCCATGCACTAAGGCCTACCGAACTAACAAGGTGCTCGTCAGTGTGCAATGGCCAAGTAAGGAAGGAAAGCATAGCAGACTTACATCCTTTAAAGTGAGAACACCACTGGGGTGACACACTAGCAGGGTAGCTTGTCAGCCCGACCTAGAGCCGCTATTGAGTGAGTAATGCTGGGGGCATTATCTCAACTTAGAGTAGACCGAGACAAAGAATAGGATGCTACGAAAGGTCCTTATATATTTTTATGTTTTTTGTATTTATGTTGTGTTGAAGAAGGATAGGATGCCACATAGGGTCCTTACACCTACCCTAAACACATCATGGCGGATTCACAAACAAGAATACTTTTGACATGGAGGAGATTGAATTATAAATGGAATTTTCATTGATGATAATTGCTTTCAAACAGGATTTATAATTTTTATTTAAGTAGAGCTCATTGATTAGAAGCATTGGGTGCACTCCATTATGATTAATAGGCTAATAAGATCCTCCTTGGTAAGCCTTCTTCATGAAAAAAGGGCTTTCCCATGTGGGTTCAAACATGCTTCTCATCTTACGATGGTCAATAATCAGTCTCCTTAGAACTAAAATAAGCTCTCTTACTTGAAAAGATCTAGGATAGACCAACTTGTTGTGAGCTTAAATCATTTTAGCTTTATGCAACTCGAGGACTCCACATGCTCCCAGACATCTCTCCTCCAAACCTTTGAACTCTTCTAACCGTAACTTGGCATTTTGCTCTGTTGTGATCTTGCTACCCACAGCTATCCTTTGTGATGTGAGTTTGACTTTTAATGGTTGAATGGCTTTGGACCCATACACTAAGGAGAAAGGAGTAGACTGAGTTAGAGTTCTATACGTGGTGTGGTAGGCCCACAAGGCTTCAACTAACTGCTCAAGCCACTATCACTTGTTGTTGTCGAGTGTCTTCTTTAGTATTTAGATAAGAGTTTTATTGAAGGCTTCTACTAAGCCATTTTCCCTCGAATAGTTTATGGTAGAATATCTCCAATCTATGTTGTGTCTCATGGCAAAGTTGTTGATCTTGGTGCTCTTGAATGCAATACCATTACCAAATATAATTCATCAAGGAACTCCAAACCTATATATGATATGGTTCCTTAAAAATTGGAGGACATGTTGAGCAATGACCTCTCTGAGGGGAATCACTTTCACCCATTTGGAAAAGTAGTCAGTAGTAGGTAAGATGAACTGATAACCTTGGAAGAAGGAGGATCAATCAGACCCATTATGTCAGAACCCCAACACTCAAATGGCCATGAGGCCAATGTAAGATGTAGAATGTTGGTTGGTTGGTGTAGGACCACATCATTTATTTGACATTAGTGGCAACGCCTAGTCATATTCATAAAAATTTTGATCATCGACAGATAGTAGTATCCTAAACTCTTGATCTTGGCTTTCATCTTCGGACCAGATTGGTTGGCTCCACATAATACTGAGTGTACCTCGGTCATGATCTTATGGGCTTCATGCTTTTCTAAATAATGTAACTACATATGATCGAAAGACCGCTGGTATAATACACCATCCATAAAAGCATAGGAAACTACTTTCTGCTTCATTTGATAGGATTGAGACTCTCTTGAGGTAGTTTTCCTTTATTTAGGTAATCCATGAATGGTTGCCTCCAATCTAACTCCTCATCCTTCTTGGCAATGGCAACCTCCCATTCAAGAGAGTAATTTTTTTTGAGTTCAATATCAATAAAGGATAAGACTTATCTATTTTAGAATTTTCTTTGATATGGACTCATCCTCCAAACATGCCAACTCATTGGCAAGCTTGGCTAAAGCATACGCTACAGCGTTCTCTCCTTGAGGAATCTTATAAATGGTAACCTCTAGGATTTGGGCCAACAACTCCATGGTGTACTTACGGTAGTGATGGAGCTTAGGCTTTTTAACCTTATAAGACCCAATGATTTTGTTGATAATTAGTAGAGAATCCTCGAAGATTTTGATGTTCTGGATGCTTCGAGTAACAACTAACTACAGATCAACAATCAGAGCCTTATATTCGGCTTCTTTCTTAGTGCAAGGATTGGACAGATGATATGAGAATGTCATCATGTGACGGTCCAGAGTTAAGAGAATTATTCCAACCCCTGCCTTTCTTAGAATAATAGATTATGGTTCTTCTCCTATTTGAGAGGAAGCCACACCATCAAAGTACATCTCCCAATGGTGAATGCTAGTATCCCCTATGTTTATGATTTGTTCATTAGGGAGATCATCACTAACCGGAGAGTTAGTATGAAGTGGGTGTGTCACTAAGAAATCTGCTAGCACTTGTCCTTTCATTGCACGGAGGGGTATGAAGGTAATGTCAAACTACAAGAGGATCATGGACCGTCATGCCAACTATCTGAATAGCATTGGCCATGTCATGAGATACTATAGTGGATTGATCCTAAAGATTAAGTTTACCTTATGATAAATCATGTAGTGCTATAGCTTTTGGGATGCAAAGATTAAAGCTAGGAAATGCTTCTCAATGGGTGGATAAATAGCCTCAATAGGGATTAGATGACAGCTGAGGTAGGAGAGTGCATTTTCCTTCCCTTCTTCATTGGCTTGGGCCAATAAAGCACCAAGGAGTCATCTAACATGGTAGTATAAATTATGAGCAGCTTGCCAGGGAAAGGGGTTTCTATAATTGGTGGCGTTATCAAGTAATGCATGATGTCTTTGAAGGCATGCTCCCACTTGTCATCCCTCTTAAACTTGGCATCATTTTTGACAAGTGCTGAGAATGGCTGACATCTTCCCAAAAGGTTGGATATAAAGCATCTTAGATATGCCAACCACCCTTGGAATGATCTTAGTTGAGTTAAACTATTAGGGGGTGGCATTTCTAATATTTCCTTGATCTTCTTCAGATCAATTTTGATTCCCTGGTGTCGGACAATAAACCCAAGGAATTTCCCTGAAGCTACTCTGAATGCACACTTCAGGGGGTTCCTTTTGAGATTAAATTATCTTAATTGTTCAAAAACTATTCTCAAGTCAAAGAAATGGTCTTCCTTTTGTCTACTTTTGACCATTAGATCATCGACATAACACTCAACTTGATGATGAATAAGTTTATCAAAGATTCAATTCATAGCCTGCTGGTATGTAGCACCGTCATTTTTAAGGCTTAAAGGCATGATCTTATAACACTAAATTATGAACGGGGTTCTAAAAGTAGTGTTCCTTTCATCTTCAGGGGTCATCTTTATTTGGTTATATCCAGATAAGCCATCCATGAAAAAAAAGACTGCATGAGATTAGGTAATGTCCCCCATCAGCTCCAAGATTAGTAGTGCAAATTCATCTTTTGGACATGCCTTATTTAAATCCCTAAAATCAATGCATATATGAATTTGTCCATTCTTTTTCTTAACTGGGATGATGCTAGCTAACCAGGTAGGACATTTTTCTTCCAGGATGAAGCCATCATCAATTATTTTCTTGACTTCATAAATGACACATTATCATTATCTAATGCATCTAGGAGCTTGCTTGATAGGGTTAGGGTAGGCTCTATTGTTGGTTTATGGACTACTACGTTAGGATCGGTCAAGCATCTCTTCATAACTCCCTACAAAGTAGTCCTTAAACTCAATCAATACTAACTAAGTCATTGGTTTCAATTTCATTTAACAAAAGATGTTTGTGGTGGTCTTCTTAGTTCTAAGTTGATTTCCTTGAGCTCATCGATGGTTGACTTGATCTCTTCTTCAAACTCACGGTGCATCTTTGACTTCAAAATCATTTGGATCATCTAAAGTTTCTAAGCACAGCTCCTCATATGAGTTAATGTGATTTGAAAAAAAACCTATCAGATTCTAAATGATTGGTGATGATTAAATAGTAATCATCATCATCAATTGGACCCATTGTACTGGATCCTAGTCCCAGTCTTGATTGAGAACTTTTGCATTTGTTCTTCCATATTCTTTCGAGGTAGTCTGACCTATGTTTCAACCAAGTATGTGGGATTAACCCTTTCTCTACTAAATTATGAACACAAGGCAAGTACCATTCAAAAGGTAATTCTATAAAATATTTATATGAATCATCTCATCAACTTCTACATCAACTTCTTGACTTGAGAAAGAACCTCACGAGTCTTCACACCCATGGATGACTTATGGGCTTCTTTAACTACCAAACCCTTAGCTTTTTGAGAGGAAAGTAGGGTTAGAGCTAAGGTTCTGAACTGATGCCTAATTGTTTCACATATAAACTTGGATACCCTTATGCTTTGCTTTGGAGCCTGATCTTCATCGGTATTTGGCTCAAGTGTCACCCCCAAAGGAATCCATTCGAGAATAGTAGTTGTTCTCTAACCATATAAGACTCATCCTATGAACTAGATTTTAAGTCTATATTGATAGTGTACTGGTAGGCTGGGACATATCTTCTATTGGGTGGCCAATAAAGAGGATTTCCACCCCTAGGACTGCCTCTGAACTGGCCTCTTCCTTTGCCAAGCAGAGGTCAAGTCATCATACCCATATGTTTGAATGGACTAACGAACTGTGGGTGGAATCTAATGTCAGGCTTCACTTCCTCCTCTAAGTCTAATGTCATGCTCCACTTCCACCTCTAAGTCTAATTCTGCTCCCTTTTATTATCTTTTTCATTTTCTCTTTTCTTTTCTTTCTCTTTTTCTCTTTCTTTTTCTTTTTTTTATTTTTCTTTTATTTTTAAACTTTGGCCAAGTTCTCAAGAATAGAATTGTTAATTTTGAGGGAGGTAGTAAGCTGCATCCTCATATATGCTAACCTCGTGAACTATAAATGGGTTGAGATCTCCTTTGACACATTAGACGATCCAACCTATCATGAACTTTATACACTGATGTAGACAGGATGGAATTATGTTATTCTAATGTATCCATGGTCTCCTAAGCAAAGCGTTCAAAGATGTATCCAAGTCTATAATGTGAAACTTGGCTTCGGTCTTCCAATCATCTATCTCTATGTGCAACACTATGGATCCAAAGGTCTATTGACCTTACTTTTGGAATGCAAATTCAATCTTCCCATCTTAAACCTAGCAGTCTTCTAGACACAAAGACTTCCCTAGTCATAAGACACTTCTAACAATTAGGTAAATAATTAATCAAAGCCTAAAGACTTAGAAGGGTTAACCATAGGATTAGGTTATGCCACCTACCCTACAACCCAAATCCAATCCATGTTCACCTTCTCAAACTAAACCTCAAGTTCAATTCAAACATCAAATTCAAATCCAAATCCAAAACCAAGTTCTAAAACCAAATGATTGAAGCCCATTATCAAATCCAAACTTGAAACCCTTCCTAAACCATGTGACCTATCCCATGGACAAAGCAAAATCTTAATCCAAATCAATCCAAAATTAATTGATTTTTTCATAATAAATTTATATCTTTAATCATCTTCTTAAATATAAATCAAATCTACATTCAAATGATCAAGAATAAATTAAACTAAATCAAATTAAATCAAAACCTTCCATGAACCATCATGATTGACTAGGTTGATTGATTATCAATTAAATTAAGTCAAAAAACTTGGTCATTTGACCAAATTGATATAGACTATTAAAACTAGCTAAAGCCTAAAGCCAAATCCTTGAAACCTTCAATTGAGTCAAACCAAACCCAATTGTCCTCTTGACCCAAGTTTGACCAAATGAGTCAAATCAAAATGTAGGTCAAATTGATTTTCCATTCCAATGGCCAATATTCTGATAGCTACTTTATTGACACTTGGACAACCAATTGTTTTAACCAATGGGAGAGTAAATCACCTGGCCTCCATTGGAGCATTTGAAACCATAACACTTATGATTCCTCTTTGAGAGCAACTAACTCCATGCTCAACCAATGGCAGAAACCAATTGATGCTTTGAGATAAATGCTTTAAACCAAATTCACTAATGAATTTTTTATACACTCATTTTTTAAACATGAAAAAATCATTTCTTGATCAAGCACCCAAATGATACAAATCCCAAAGGTTCCGGCTCGTTCTCTGATCAAAAAATGACATTCACCCATCTCAAATAGGTCATCCCATTTTTGTGATATTCTAATTTCACCATGAACTCAAATTAACTTTGCACCTTCTGGGCCTCTTTGAGCAGAATGAATCATCTCCCAAGCTTCTGAGCACCAAAAGATGGGACTTTGATCAAAGCAGATCAAGTGGTTGGTCAGAGCATGATGAACATGAGGAATTGATCACAATTCATCACAAACTTTGTCTCCACAATATTAACTTCCTTCATGTTTGGTACCGGTCTTGACCCGGAGGTATGCTTCAAATGACACTTTAGAAAAAAATGGGTTGGGCTTTTGAAAGAAAACTTTGCATCTCATGTGATTCTTGTTGAAAATCCCCTAATCAATGTTGTAAAGGTGTGGGATCCTTTTATAGTTGATGAGCTTGGGAGCTTGAATCAAGTGAGCAATGGTCAGACTCCATTCTCCCTCAA
Organism: Cymbidium sinense; assembly: GCA_021442155.1. Taxonomy (NCBI): domain Eukaryota; kingdom Viridiplantae; phylum Streptophyta; class Magnoliopsida; order Asparagales; family Orchidaceae; genus Cymbidium; species Cymbidium sinense. Next base: position 60,361 of record JAKCPB010001297.1, read on the forward strand.
GATGGACGTTAGATCGCATTATCCATTCGTGATCAAGTTGGCATCATGATTAGATTTTACTAGATCAATCTGATTTAATGTTATTAAGATATGGGATTAATCTGCGTCATCGGATAATCCAATCAGATGATTGGGCGAGAAAACATCAAGCTATCTTTGTCATGTAGGTTGCTCATGGATAAGTTTTAAGTAGCCAATCTCAAGTGCCATTGGAAAGTGTATATGATTTGGCTTTAATTAATTAATCATTTTAAAGGCTAAAACTTCTAAGAATCATAAAAAATCATAGAGAAATAAAAAAAATGCAAATTTAAACACAATTTAAAGGTGTTTCAGAGGAGAATTAATTAAAAATGATCTTAGTAAATTTTGAACAGTAATTAATGTTTAATTAAGTTTTAATTACAAAACTAATTAGCTTAATTACTCTTTAATTACTTGAGCATTTAAACCCAAATTTTGGGGGTTAATTTAATGTGATGACCTCTACCTCCCATGATTTTCTTAGGATTTATTGCTCACTTAATTAGGAAAATTGACTAATTAAACTTACTCTTTTAAGTTGTTTATTGATTAATTAATCCCATGAGCATAATAAATTAGTTAATTAAGTTTATTAATCTTTGTTCAAACATTAAGTGAACTAAGGAATAGGGTTGGGACCCAGTTCATTTCACCACTAAAATTAATCAGGATTTGACTTAATCAAATTAAATCATAATAAGACCTTAATTAAATCATGGGGTAGATCTTTGTGTTTAATAACCTAAAGAGTTTAATGAAATGATGGTTAGTCCACATGTGTGGGAAAACCATAGAAGTAATTAATTAAGTCCCTTAATCTAATTAACTATTAATCATGAGCTAATTGCATTAGGCCCCTTCCATTTCTTAAGATCATTACAAGTTTACTTTCCATGCATATCATATTGGCTCATTATTATTTAGTTAATTACTTTAGGTGACATAGGTAAGAGTAATTAATCTAATTAGGGTTCAACTTAATTAACCCATAAACTCAACTTAATTACATTTCCTTAAATTAATTCAAATCAGTAATGTGGGTGTGGGTTTAAAACAATAAGTGATGACTTCTCTTCTCCCCTTTAAATCAAAACAAATCCAAAACTTAATTAATAAAGAAATTTTGGTTTTCTTTAAATAATCTTATTTGATTTGATTGTCCTTAAGAACTAGTTTGGTTGAAAAAAAATCACATGCTTATATTTGATTGTCCTGCTTCCAATCATGTTAAATTTGGTATGTCATTTGAATTCATGCATCCATCTTTTCAAAATCAAGAAAAAAAATGGATTTACTTTATGTAAGCTTGCATGTGTTGATTTAATTTAATATATGCATGGTTATTATCACTATTAAATCCAAATGTATTTTTCAAAAGCTTATAAATGAATAATAATGTGTAATGATGCTAGTTATAAATACATAAGAAATGCATGTGCTTATAGCTTAAGTGTTTGAATTTTGAGTTCTCTTTCCTCTATGCATGTGTTAATTTATATAAGATTGAATGGTAATGAGTATATATTTTGGACATCCCGGGAACACGAGGCTTTACCTAGCCCCAAAGAGGTCATTTGTTTACCTTACTTCCCTTATTTAACAATGGCACGTACCCATTTGATGTCATTATTATGTATTTTAACATTAGTATTTGGATAGAACTTTAATTCATATATATAAATGATTCAATAAAAAAATATACAATCATTTATGTATACATCCATGTGTGTCCAAGTGTATTTTATTTATGCATTTGGTACAATAGGTGAGTTTGAATTAATGTATATGTATGGATTTGTGCATGCATTCATAACTTCTATAATTGTGTATATGAATGATATGTTATGTTATGTTTGAATGCAAATGGGTATATAGTCTGGACATCTCGAGAATACGAGGCTTTAACTAGCTCCAAGGAGGTCATTTGAATACCCCACTTCCTTGTTTAACAATGGCACATGCCTATTTAATTTCATTCTTATGTAATTTTTGTATTGAATTTGGATAAAGTTTAAAATAAATATGTTTAAATAATTCAATCAATTAAAATATAAATTCTAAACATACACATACATTCATCATTAAAGTGTGCTAAAATATGTTGCATGTATAAATATACTTAAGATTAAATCATATGCATGTTACATGTGATGGAAAATAATGATTTAATATACGTCATGTTGTAGTAATTCAATAAAACTAATCTTAAGATGCCTTTCATTTTGAATAGGATTATTTAAAGTGAACCTAAACTTAAGATTAATTATATTATTAAATAAGCCATTCATTAAAGAGAACTAAATCAAATTAATACACTTTAGAAAGTGACTTAAGTTAGGGATTAAAGAGGGCAACCCTATTTTCCTCTCTTTATAACACTTAGTTGCTAAGTGTAATAAAATGAAACAAATGAAAACACAAATTAAAATTCTCAAATAAATTAAACTACTTCAGGTGAAATTAACATTTCATGTTAAATTGAATCCTTCTACACTTAGAAAATACAACACTGATGTGATATCTCTCTCTCTCTCTCTCTCTTATATATATATATATATATATATATATATATATATATATATATATATATATATATATATATATATATATATATTTATGATGTATTATTTTAGATTGGATGTTAGGGTGTATGCTTGTAGACTAGATGATAGGCCAATATTAGGCTAATCATGTTTTAGAGGGATTATGCTTAAGGGATGCTTAAAATAAATATGTGAATGCTCTTTTTTAGGTTGCTTAAATCCTTAAGCATAATCTAAGATGGTGTGGTCTTAGTTTAGTGTAGGGTGTTAAATCCAAATTATAAATACAATTGCTTATATGTATATTTAACCTATTTGTAGGTGTAGTGATTTACTTTTGACACATAAATGTAATTTTTGCAATAGGAATTAGGATTAGTGCTATGGGGGGTTAGGATGATGAATATAGGCTTTGTCTTGGGGTGCCTTGATGCCTTTGAAAGCACCATCCAAATCAAAGAAGAACCAAATCAGAAATGGAGATATGAAGAAAGAAGACCCCCATAGCATTTAATACAATTATAATTATTCTTTCATATTCTAGGTTGTATAAGGGTAGAATTACCCATCTTTTCTCTTGGAGGTACCCTCTCGACCTTTTGTTCTTTTAAAATATTTTATATAATTGTTTGATGTTATGTTTACATTGTGCATAAGGACGACATACTTTTAATAGTTTCTTAAATGATTGATGCTTTAATGTGTGGCTTGGATATGATTAGGCTCTTAGGATAAAATAACTTTTCTATCCAACTAATCATAACAAAATTTTAAACAACTCATAACCTCATCATAAAGCCTAAGACATAAATAAGATAATTAAAAGATTTAGCAACCCCTTAGTTGTATGGTTGTATGTTTCACATCATGCATGCATACTCTTTCTCTCTTGAACTTGAAGGATATCCATCCTTGTATGATAAAGGAATGCTTGACCTGTGAGGGCATCCCTTATGGTGGAGAAAACCTTCTTCATGTTGATTTGACCTATAACCTATTTCATCATGCATTTAAGCATAAGAAATCCTAAAGCCTCTGTCGAAATGATGTGTCTAAAATGAAATAAAGTTTGAAAGTATTTTCTATAGATTAAGTCATATGCACATACCACTCATGCTTTAGTCTCTTAGGGAGTGTGTTTAGGACTTTAGTTTCTTTCTAATTAAATAACTACCTTAGCTATCTTAAAATTCATAAGATCAGACTATATGATTTTAAAATCATTGGAGGAGTTAGCAGGCAGCCACTCCAGGCAGTTATAAGTCTAGAAGTTGGACAATTTATTCTCTCTTAAGGAGGTAAAACCCTTATGTCCACCTATCGCTTAGATTTAGGTCATGCTTTAGCTCATACAAAAGCTCTCTAAATGTAAGATCTGAGGTAGCAATTTTCTTAGAGCTACAATAATAAATCCTCACCTCTTAGGCATTCCCACAACCTTATGTTGGTGGATCATAAGCCATAGTAATCTAATTAAATTTCAACTCAAAAAATATAAATCTCCTCAACTTTAAAATTATAAAGCTCAACAATAGGATAGATTGGAATGCTCATGATGCTTCCTAGTATCATGAGAATTTTCTACTTATTTCATTTGGATTCCAAAAATAAGTCTTCTCCTTAAACTTCCCAATTGATTTTCCAAATACAACCAATCTTTTGATGGTCTAACCTTAAAATCTTTGGAGATGATAATTGCCTACTTTAATCGAGAGTATTCTTAGAAAATTTCATTTCCTAAGATGTAATTAAATATAGAGGCTAGCCTCCATAGGGAACTTAAAAACATGGTTTAATATAAATCTTGCTTTATTCATCCATGTAAAGTAGGGGAGAAATCTCTAGTACATTAGAAGACCCATCATGCCTAAAGAGTCTTGATTACGTGATTAGGTCCATTGTAGGGTGATGTTTCTATCTTTCGAGATAGTACATTATACCTCAATGTCGTACCAAATCACCTCAAAAATATCCCCTCTGATCAGGTGTCCCCCACCTTACATCAAAAAATAAACACCATATGTCCCTCTCGCCTTGTTCATTGAATTTTCTCAACATCATCCTTTCCTTTTGGATTTTGGATGATGTGATCCCCAAGTAGGCAAGGGTTCTTAGACTCATAATGTTGACACAGGTCACAGGAACTCTAGATAAGCAACATCTATATAATGTAAAATGTAATGGAGTGTTATGCTTTGTCCCTAAGAGTAAGTCTTCATCGCTGAATGTAACTACTAAGATGTCCTTCAATTGGCATGCCTCAACTTTAATAGCAATCAGTTGATCAAAGCATATCTCTAGATCAAGTGAGGCCTTGATTAGAGCTTCCCTCATCTTTTTGGATAAGACAAGGGTGTCATATATGCTTAACTAAGTTTTCTAGGTGAGCGGACATTGTAATCAACTCGGCTTGGTCCTCCATAAGCATATATGGGTGGAGCATCCTATGGAGGGGCTATCTGCAATCAAACCAACAACTTACATACCCTCTAGGTGCTGATGAGGTAGAACTATGTCACTAAATAATTGACTATAGTGACTTCTTGGAATGATGAGCTTGTTAGAAGTTCTACCCTTCTTCCCGACCTTCTCTATGGGATCTTGAGTCGCTTAACTCCAAGTCAATATCAAGAGGTGGATTGATTAATAGAATAATGTCGACTCTAAATCAAAAAGGAAAGGATAATAACTACTAGAGATATTATTTTTATTTAGACTAGAAGAGCTTTAAATAGGAATAAAATCAAGAGCATCAGAAGTAGATAATATATAAGTAGAAATAGCTTTCTTCATTAATTTTCATTTGGGTGGAGGTACATGATAGAAATCAAGTAAAGTAAGCGGTAAAGGGATTTAGTGCCCTTCTCCTTGATCTGATACTCTGGTAGAAGGAGAGGGTAGAAGAAGATGTGGTAGCTACAATGGTGGGAGTGCGGACTTGGATGGTGGCTATACTCTTGGACTATCGGGCTAGTATGGTGGGTTCTTGTCTTGGTGGTGTCGGCCTCCCCTAGTTATTCTTTGTAACTAGCAAACATTTCTTGATTTTGGAGGTTTGAGCTACTTCAGGCACCTGCAAGAAAAGCTTCTTGATCTTAGAAATGATCTTCTTAGAGGTTCGGGATAGGAGATATCTAACCTTCTTTGGTCTTAAGAGGATTGCAAGTATCCCCAAGGATTACTCTAATAGAACTGGATGGTTGTTCTAATAAGTATTCTTTAGGGATAACTATGGCTCTCAACTTGTTGCTATCCTCAAGAAAGTCCTTAAAAGTGATACAACCCTCTAAGACATGGCCTAACATACGGTGGTAGGGCAATAGCTAGGATCATCGTTCTTTCTCACTTCCCAGGCCTCTTTCTGGTAACTAAAGTCGGGGTTTCTTTAAGCAATTCTTAAAGATTTTCCTAACTACCTCCCTCTTGAATGAATATGAAACATTCAATCTGTCATCCAGAGTAGGTGGAAAGTAGTTACGGTGATGGATATGAATACATTAAGGAGTAGGCTCTGAGGAGGTGGAAATGGTTGTTGTGACATTTGGCGTGGCGGTATGATGGTCGAGGTGGTAGAAGAGGAGGTGGAAAGGCAGGCTGCTGAGCTTGTAGTCTCTCATGTTGAACTCTAGCTAGTTGCTTTTCTCTGTTCATTGACACAACTATCCCTAGCTTCTTCTCAAACACTTTCTAAAGCTTGGGCCTATATGATTGGTCAGGAAAGGGCAACTAGTTGGCTTCCTCTTGTAGGCTTATCTCCTTGATGATTAATTTTTCGAATGTTTTGATGCTAAAGGCCTTAAGCATGAAGCGGTGACCATGGATATTCTTGAGAAGATTCTCAATGTCATGATATTGAACTCAGTGTGGTTAGCATCATACGAGGTTGTGCCATAATCAATAAGTAACTTATTGAGTTTCTATTTCTCTATAATGAGGTCACCTATAATCACTCTCTACTGAGCTCCAGCAAAGCACTTGATGAAGGGGTGCTCCAACTCAGTAAAAGTGTTCATCAAACCATTGAGTAGTTCAATGCCAATCAAATGCAACTCACGTTTTAACAAAAGGCAAAGGAGATTCGTTGTTGCCACCGGCAACAACACTCTAAAGTGTGCAATGTGTTGTTAGTGGGTTCCCATCAAAGAACTTGAAGGATGGTGAAATACCAAATAAAATAAAAGCTAAATAAAAACCTAAACCTAAAAAATAAACCTAAAAACAAAACCTAAAAATAAAACCAAAAAATAAATAGAAAATAAAACCTAAACCCTAAACTAAAAAAAAAACATAAAACTAAAATAAACAAAATAAAATAAGCATAAAACTAAAATAAAATAAACTAAACTAAAATAAATAAAACCTAAACCTAAACTTAAAATAAACTAAACCTAAACGACTAAATAAAATAAACTAAAAGAAAAAATAAACCTAAACTTTAACTAAAATCTAAAATAAACCTAAAATCTAAACCTAAGATAATAAAAAAAAAAAAACAAAAAAATAAAACCTTAAACTTAAATAATAATAATAAAACTAAACTAAAAATAAACATAAACCTAAAATACTAAAAAATAAACTATAATAAAAAAAATCAACTAAAAAGATAAAAAACCACAAATAAAATAAATAAACTAATAAATAAAACTAGGATAAAAAAATAAACTTAAATAAAAAAGATGAAAACTAATGATAAAAATAAACTAAAACAAAATGAAACCTAAATAAAAATTAATTAAAATAAACTAAATAAATAAAATAAACTAAATAAATAAGACTGTTATTTGGTTTGAATTTTAGCGAAAAGAAAGGCCAAACCACGCATATCCTGAGCCCTGAGCCCTAAATCCTGACCATAAAAACCCTGAGCCAGGCTCTGACCTAGGCACAAACCCTAGCCCTAGGCCACTAGGCCAGGCAGCCTTAACCCTAACTGAGCTAAACTGAGCCTGGCTGATCCTAAACCCTAGGCACTACAAACCCTAAATCACAAAGACTAAAATAAAACTAAAACCAAAAATAAATAAAAATAAAATAAAACCTAAAAAATAAAATTAAAATAAAGAAAACTAAAAAATAAATTAAACCTAAACCTAAATAAAAAATAAACTAAAATAAAAAAAACCTAAAATAAATAAACTAAACTAAATAAAATAAAATAAACTTAAATCAAAATAAAAAACAAAATGAACTAAAAAAAAAATAAACTAAACTAAACCTAAACGGTTTCCATTTAATAATAACAACAACAATGATAGCAACAAGCCTTCATCCACTAAGTGGGGTTGGTACATGAATCAAGTCTCCATTGTGTCTGTTGAATTCTCATTTAATTCAAGTATACTAAGGTCATTTTTTATACATCTTAACCAAGTCTTTTAGGTCTACCCTCACCTTTCTTAACATAATGAAAATCTAATGCATATAATCTCCTAACAGGAGTAGGACGGGCATTTTATGTGGCCAAACCATCTAGGCTCTCTCTAATCTTATGCGCCCTTGGAGCTACTCCAACTTTTTCCAGAACATACTCATTTCACATTTTATCTCTAAGAGTAAAACTCATCCACCTAATCATTCTCATCTAATAACACTTAACTTAGTCTTATGCTTCTCTTTTTATTGGCCAACATTCTGGACTTAAGTCATTGGTCTCACCACCATCTTATAAAATTTTCCTTTAAGTTTAAGTGGAACTTTTCTATCACACAATAGGCTTGATGCATTCCTCCACTTCAACCATCCAACTTTAATTCTACTAAACATCTTCATCTTCATCTATCATTTTGAACAATAGAGCCTAAATATCTAAATCACTCTTATTAATGACTTATTCACCTAATGTTAACACTACCACAAGAACTTCTACAACTAATTACACTCCATATACTAAGTTTTAGATCTACTTAAGCGAAAACCTTTGAACTCTAATGTTGACCTCGGTAATTTGGTTTCTATTGGACTCCCTCTCTTATCAACAAGAAGAATGTCATCGAAAAGCATACACTAAGGTACATCTTCACGTAAAAGAACATCCATAACTAAAACAAATAGATAAGGGCTTAAAAATTGATCCTTGATGTAATCCATGAAATAGGAAAATATTTTATCGTCCTCCTTGTGTTTGGACACAGAGATAGCTCTAGTATACATATCCTTAATTACTTGAATATAGCCAATATTAACTCCTTTCTAGTCTCTAGAACTCAAGAACATCTCTTGAAACTTTATCATAGCTTTCTCAAATCAATAAATATCATATGTAGATCCTCCTTACTTTCTCTATACTTCTCCATCAAACCTCTTAACAAATGTATAGCATCCATAGTAGATCTACCTGGCATGAAACCAAACTGATTGTGAGAAACTTTTGTATCACATCGTAACTATGCTCAATTACTCTCTCCCATAATTTTAATGTATGACACATTAACTTAATTCCTCTATAATTTGCACACTCTTGTGCATCACCTTTATTCTTAAATATAGGAACCAACAAACTCTTTCTCCACTCATCTAGCATCTTTTTAGTCTTTAAAATAACATTAAAAAGATTTGTAAGCCAAGAAATTCCTTGATCTCCTAAACATTTCCACACTTCTATTGGAATATTATTCGGTCCTACTATTTTCCACATTTCATTTTCTTTAAAGCTTCACTAACTTGATTTACTAATCGATGATAAAATAAAATTCTCTATTTATGTTAGGGTATTAAGGTTGCTAAAATCAATTGTATCTTCAGATCCTTCATTGAAAAGTTTATCAAAATACTTCATCCACCTATTTTCAATATCCTTTTCTAAGAAAAGCACTTTTTTATTTTCATCCTTAATACATTTCACTTGAATAAGGTCTTTACTTCTCCTATCTCTTTGGTTGGCTAACTTATACATACATCTTTCACCTTCTTTGGTATCTAATCTATTGTATAAATCACTAAAAGCTAAATTTTTTGCATCATATATTGCTTTCTTAGAATCTCTCTGCCATTTTATATCTTTCCCAATTCTCGAGTTTTACATCTAAACCAAGTTTTATAACAATGCTTCTTATTTCTTATCTTTTCTTGCACACTATGACTCCACCAACTATTATTATTAAAGAAGCTTTTCCTTTTGATTCTCAAGCACATTTTAGCAACTTGCTTAATTTCACTTGCTACTTTTCCACATAACATTAGCTTCCTTATATAAACATCCCAAATTCTAAGCTCTTGTAGTTGCTCTTAAAATATTTTTATTTGTGTTCTTTAAGTGTCCCCATCTAATCCTAGGACAATAATTTGATTTATTTTCTCTTACAATCTTTCATCTTAAAATCTAAAACTAACAATCGATGTTGGGTACTTAAACTTTCACTTGGAATGACCTTACAATCTTTACAATCTAAACGATCTATTTTTCTTATCAGAAAATAATCAATCTATGTTTTACTAGATCCATTTTTATAAGTAATAATATGTTCATCTCTTTTCTTAAATAAAGTATTAGCAACTACAAAATCATAAGCTAAGGCAAAATCTAATATAGTCCTACCTTCTTCATTAGTCACTCCAAATCCATAACCACCATGAATACTTTTAAAATCTTCTACCACTCTACCAACATGTCCATTTAAATCTCCTCCAATAAATACTTTTTCTTCAAGAGGTATCTTTTGTATTAATCTCTCTAATTCATTCCAAAAATTTTTTTTTGAGCTTACATCCAAACTACTTGAGGAGCATAAACACTTATAACATTGATAATCTTAGTATCAACAATAATCTTTAAAGCTATAATTCTATCTCCACATCTATTAATATTTATAACATTATCCTTCAAACTTTTATCTATAATCACACCTACACCATTTCTAGTTATGCTTCTATCTGAATACCAAAGTTTAAAATCTAAACTATCAATCTCCTTGGCCTTCTCCCCAACCCATTTAGTTTCTTGAACACATAAAATATTTATCTTTCTATGAACCATAATATCTATTAATTCCATTAATTTACATGTACTATATTCCAAGATCCTAACCTAATTCTAGTTTCATGGACTAACTTCTTTGCCGCATCCGTCCATAATGTGGGAACCCTTGCTTATTTAACATACATGGTTGTGACCTTGCACATTTTCCTTTGTTCAAGCCATCTGTATTAGGGGATGCCCTAACATTAACACAATGATTTAAAGGATTCATGTCATGATTATTTGACAAGTTTTACATTGGTTGTGGACTACCTAATCACCCTCCACTTTTTTTACATCGACTTGGGACCAAAAGTGTTTCCTTAATAAAAAACCTAAAAATAAACTAAAAATAAATAAACTAAAAAAAAAAACCTAACTATAAACTAAATATAAAATAAAACAAAAATAAAAACACTAAATAATAAATAAAATAAAACCAAAACCCTAAAACCTAAATAAAAAATAAAACCCACAAACCCAATAAAACCCAGAAAACCTAAAACTAAATAAAAATAAAATAAAATAAATAAAAAACTAAAAAATAATAAAAATAAATAATATAATAAAAAAACTAATAAACCTAAACAAACCTAAAAATAAAATAAAATAAAATAAACTAAAATAAATAATAACCTAAAAAACTAAAAAAAATAAACTAATAATAAAAACCTAAATAAAAAAAATTGAAAAAATAAAATTAAAATAAACCTAAAATAAAAAAAAAATAAAAATAAATAAAAAATAAACTTAAATGAACTAAAAATATAACTTAAAAATAAATAAAATAAACCAAAACAAAAAAAAAAATAAAACCTAAATTAAATAACTAATAATAAAACCTAAACCTAAACCAAAAACCTAAACTAAATAATTTAAAATAAACTAAAAATAAACATATAAACTAAAAAATAAACCTAAAATAAACCTAAATTAAAAACCACAAAACCTAAATAAAAAAAAATAAAAACCTAAAAACTTAAAAATAAAATAATAAACCTAAACCTAAAATAAAATATTAAAATACATAACTAAAAAAAATAAACCTAAAGCTAATGCTAAACCTAAAAAAACTAAAATAAATAAAATCTAAATAAATAAACTAAAAAAATAAAATAAAATAAAATAAATAAAAATAAAAGATAAACTAAATAATAAACTTTTCTAAAATAACCTAAACCTAAATAAACCCTAAAACCCTAAAATAAACAAAAAAAAAAAATGTAAACCACTTAAAATAATAAAAAAAAAATAAAATCTAAAACCAAAACTAAACCCTAAAATAAAAAAAATAAAAAAAATAAACAAACCTAAAACTAAATTAAGCTAAACCATAAACCCTAAAAAAAAAACCTAACTAAAATAAATAAATAAAATAAACCCTAAACCCTAAAACCATAAAAATAAAACACTAAATCCTAAACTAAACTCTAAAAACCCTAAACCCTAAACCCTAAACCTAAAACTAAATAAAACCCTAAAACTAAACCTAAAAAATAAACTAAAAGATAAAATAAAAATAAACTCAACTAAAAATAAACTAAAATTAAAAATAAACTAAAATAAAAAACCTAAACTAAAATAAATAATCTAAAAATAAATAAAGTAAACTAAATAAAAATAATAAATTAACCTAAATAAAAATAAAAATAAAATAAACTAAGTAAATGAAATAAAACTGGGTTCTTTTGCTTTAATAATAAACTAAACTCCTAATAAAAAAATATGACTAGGACTAAAACCACTAATGAAGACTAAAACAACCAAACTACTGAGAACTGACCTAAACTAGTCTGACCCTACCTAAACTTAAATAGCCCTGAGCCTACTAATCCTCTCACTAAAATCATAAACCTAAAACTAATGATAAATAAACCAAAAAAACCCTAAAACTGGGCTAAATATCCCTATAAATACTACTCTAAACCCTACTCTACTAACCATAAACCTATAACTAAACTAATAAATCATGCTACCTAAAATTATAAATAAACTAAATAAATAAAATATAATCTAATAAATAATAACAAATAAAAATAAAATAAAATAAATAAAATAAATAAAAAAAAATCTAAGTAAAATAAACATAAACCAATAGTTTAATTAATTAAAAAAACCTAAACCCAAATCCTAAACACTAAACCCAAAACCCTGTAAACTAAAAAAAAACCTAAAATAAAATAAACATAAATAAAAAAAAAAAAAATAAAAAAACTAAAATAAAAAAACCTAAACTAAAATAAAATAAAATAAAATAAAATGAACCTAAACATAAAACAAATAAACTAAAATAAAATCAAAATAAACCAAAATAAAATAAAAAACCTAAACTAAACTAAATAAATAGAATAAAATAAAATAAACTTAAACCTAAACAAAAAAAAAACAAACCAAAATAAAATAAAAATAAACCACAAAATAAAATAAAAAATAAACCTAAACTAAAATAAAAAACTAAAACCTAAATAAAAAAATAAAAATAAAAATAAAACTAAACTAAAAATAAACATAAAACCTAAAAATAAACTTAAAAAAACTAAAATAAAAGAAATAAATTAAAATAAAAAAAACTAAATTAAAAAAACCTAAACTAAATAAATAAACTAAACTAAATAAAATTAAAAATAAACCTAAATAAATAAAAATAAAATAAACTAAAATAAATAAAAAAAATAAAATAAATAAAATAGAAATTAAATAAACTAAAATAAAAACTAAATAAAAAAATATTAATAATTTTAAAATAAAAAAAACTCAAACTAAACTATAAATCCTACCTAAAAAAAATACCAAAACTACTACCCTAACTACCTTCCTTAAAAAACCCAAAACCAAAAAAAAAAAACTAAAACCACACAAAACCTAAAAATCTAAATAAAACCATAAATCTAAAACTGCTAAACCCTAACCCCAAACCTAATTCTTAAACCTAAAACTTAAAGCCTAAAACCACAAAGCCAAACCCTAAACTAACCTAAAACCTAAACCCCAAACTAAACCAAACCTAACCACAAAACTTAAAACTAAACTAAAAACCCCAAACCCTAAAACCTATCCTATAAACTAATATAAAACCCTAAAATACTAAAATAGAATCCAAAAACTTAAACTAAAACTAAATAAAACTAAAAATAAATAAAATAAAAAATAAAAAAAATAATGTAATAAAAAATAAAAAAATACCTAAAATTAAACCTAAAAATAAAATAAAAAATAAAATAAACTAAAATAAAATAAAGAAATTCTAAAATAAACTATAAAATAAAATAAACCTAAGAATAAAAATAAAATAAAAATAAACATAAAAAATAAAATAAAATACTTAAAATAAAATAAAGTAAAACTAAATAAAAACCTAACTAAAAATTTAACCTAAAAATAAAATAAAAAATAAAACCTAAATCCTAAAACTAAAAAAAAACTAAACTTAATAAAAATAAAATAAAATGAACTATAAAATAAATAAAAATAAAACCTAAAAAACCCTAAATAAAAAAACCTAAACCTAAACTAAAATAAAATAAACTTAAATATCTAAACATTAAAAAATAAAACCTAAAAAAAATAAAAATAAAACCTAAAACCAAAACCTAAAACAAACTCTAAACAAAAATAAAAAAATAAACTAAAACTTACAAAATAATTAAAAAACTCAACTAAAAAATAAATCTAACCCAAACTAAACAAAAATAAAATAAAATAAATAAACCTAAAAAATAAATAAACTAAATAAAATAAAATAAATATAAAAATAAAAAAAATATATACTAAATAAAAAAATAATCTAAATAAACTAAATAAACATAAACCTATGAGTTTCCTAAATTTAAAAAAAATACTAAACCTTAAATCGTAAACCCTAAACCCTAAAACTAACCCTAAACCCTAAACCCTAAACCTACAACCCTAAACCTACAATTCTAAACCATAAACCCTAAAAAATGCAAAACTCTAAAACCTAAACCCTAAACCCTAATCCTAAAGCCTAAACCTTAAAAGCATAAACCCTAAAACCATAAACCATAAACCATAAACACTGCACCTTAAACCATAAACCTTAAACCCTAACCCTAAACCCTAAACCTAAACCCCAAATCCTAAAGCTAAACTTAAAGTAACTAAATAAATTAAAAAATAAACCTAAACCCTAAAACCTAATAAACCTAAACCTAAACCTAAACCATAATAATGGATAGAACCTTGACGAAAGGAACATCACTATCGAACAGGATCAATCTAGATCTACTGAAGGAGGCGAAGGTGGATTATGATGGCGTGGGGGGGGAAGCTGGCGGTGGATATCGAGGTGGTGGTCGAAGTAGTGATGGTTATGGAGGTAGGAGGAGTGATGGAGGTTACAACCATAGTGGTGTCAGAGGGAGAGATCGGGGATATGATGGTGGATCCCGTTACTCAAGAGGCCAGGGTGGTTCTGATGGGAACTAGACAAATTGAAGAACGACCGGTCTGATATGCCGCTTATGGAACTGTGTCTTTACAGTAAAGACAGTTCTAGTTATCTAGGCTCTTTGATTTACTCTATGTGTGCTCATTTTTGATATATGTCATCGCTTGTGTCTTAAAAAACTTTGTGTGTTACTTAGTTGATGAAATAATAAAAAAAGAAATGTTGAATCTGAATTTGTTCTCTGTCAAAAAAAGGCCAAAACCCTAAATCCTAAACTAAAACCTGAACCCTAGAGCTAAAACCTAAACTCTAAACCCTAAACCCTAAAACCCCAAACCATAAACCCTAAACCGTAAAATTCCAAACCCAAAAACCTAAACTAAACCCTAAACTCTAAGCCCTACACCCCAAACTTTAAATCCTAAACTCTAAACCCTCAATTAATCCTAAACCTTAAACCCTAACCGAGATAAGCTAAAAGAAACTAAGCAAAAAAAATAAAAAAATACAATAAATAAAAGAACATAAACCAAAATAAAGGAAAATAATGAAATAAAATAAAACTTAAACTAAAACTAAACCTAAAAAGAAACTAAAATAAAAAAAAATAAAACTAAACTAAAATAAAATAAATAAGAACCTACACAAACTAAAAATAAAAAAAACTAAATAAAATAAAAAAACTAAACCTAATATAATAATAAAATAAAATAAAACTAAATAAAACCTAAACCTACAAAATAAATGTAAAAATAAATAAAAAATAAAACCTAAACCCTAAACCTAAATAAAATAAAACAAACAAAAAATAAACCTAAACCTAAACTAGAAAATAAAACATAAAATTAAGCATAAAATAAAAACCTAAAACCTAAACCTAAACCTAAAAAAACCTAAATTAAAATAAAATTAAAATTAAAACCTAAATAAAATAAAATAAACCTAAAAAAATAAAATAAAAATAAAACTCAACTAAAAATAAACTTAAGCCTAAACCTAAACCTAAAAATAAACTAAAATAAAAAACCTAAACTAAAATAAATGAACCTAAAGTAAATAAACTAAACTAAATAAAAAGAAAAAATAAACATAAATAAAAAAAATAAATTAAAATATAATAAAATAAATAAAAAATAAACAAAATAAACCTAAACCTATTGGTTTACTTAATTTAGATAAAAAAACCCTAAACCATAAATCCTAAACCCTAAACCCTAAGCCCAAAACCCTAAAACTAACCTTAAACCCTAAACCCTAAAACTAACCTTAAACCTTAATCCTAAACCCTAATTCTTAAAAGCATAAATCATAAAACCCTAAACCCTAAACCATAATCCCTACACCCTAAAGATTAAACCCTAAACCCTAAACCCTAACCTAAACCCTAAACCCTAAACCATAAACCCTAAACCTCAACCTAAAGTAACTAAATAAATTAAAAAATAAACATAAACCTAAACCTAAACCTAATTCCTAAGAATGGGGAACCTTGGCAGGGAACATCACTGGTCAAGCAGGCTCATTCTAGATCCGATGGAAGGAGGGCAAGTTATCGGGGGGGGGGGGAACCGAGGTGCTAATGGAAATGCGGTGTGGTGGTCAGCAGGGTGGTGGTTACGGGGGTGGGAGGAGCAATGGAGGTTACAACCGTGGTGTTGGCGGAGGGAGAGATCAGGGATATGATGGTGGGTCCCGCTAGTCGAGAGGCCAGGGAGGTTCTGATGGGAACTAGAGAAACTGAAGAACGTCTAATCCAATTTGTTGCTTATGGAACTATATCTTTATAGTAAAGATAGTTCTAGTTATCTAGGGTCTTTGATTTGCTCTATGTGTGCTCATTTTTTATCTATGTTGTTGATTGTCTCTTAGAAAACTTGGCATATTACTTGGATAATGAAATAAAAAAAAGAAATGTCGAATCTGAATTTGTTCTCTATTAAAAAAACCAAAAACCAAAAACCCTAAACTAAAGCCTGAACCCTAGACCAAAAATCAAACCCTAAACCCTAAACCCTAAACCCTAAACCCTAAACCCTACACCCCAAACCTTAACCCAAACCCTAAACCCACCCTAACCCTAACCTAACCCTCCACCAAAAGCTAAAAGCTAAACCTAAACTAAATAAAACCTAAAAATAAAATAAATAAAAGAACCTAAACCAAAATAAAATAAAATAATAAAATAAAATAAAAAAAAACCTAAACTGAAGCCTAAACCTAAACCGAAGCCTAAACCTAAACCTAAACTTAAACCTAAGAAGAAACTAAAATAAAAAATAAAAACTAATGAAATAAAATATGTAAACTAAACTAAACTAAAATAAAAAACCTAAATAAAATAAAACTAAACCTAAAATAAAATAAAATAAAATGAAAATAAAATAAAATAAAACCAACATAAAAAATTAACCTAAAAGATAAAAATAAAACCAAATAGTAAACCTAAACATAAAAGTAAATAAAATAAAATAAACTAAAATAAACCTAAACCTAAACTAAAAAGTAAAACCTAAAATAATAAACCTAAAGAAATAAAATAAAAACCTAAACTTGAACCTGAAAATAAAGAATAAAACTAAAGTAAACTAAATAAACCTAAACCTGCTACTTAATTTTAAAAAATTAAAATATAAAAATAAAAAAATAAAAAAACCCCTAACCCAAACCTAAAAACCTACACTACATCCTAAACCCTAAACCCTACCAGCCTAAACTCTAAATCCTAAACCCTAAACCACGGACTCCTAAACACTTAACCCTGGGCCCTAAACCCTAAACCTAAAACCTACAACCTAAACCCCTAAACCTGTTGAGCTTAATTTAAAATAAAAAAAATTAAAAAAATAAAACTCCCTAAATTAAACCACTCTGCTACAATTCTAAACCCTAAACCCTAAACCTTTAAAGCCTAAAGCCTAAACCCTAAATCCTAAACCCTGAACTCTAAACACTAAAACCCTAAACCCTAAACCCTAAACCCTAAAGCCTACAACCCTAAACCCCAAACCCTAAACCCTAAACCCTAACCCGCAACCCTAAACCCTAAACCCTAAACCCTAAAAACCTAAAAACCTAAACCTAAACTAATTAAAACCTAAAAAATAAAATAAATAAGAAAACATAAACCTAAATAAAATAAAATAATAAAAACCTACACTAAAACTAAAACCTAAACCAAAATTGAAACCTAAACCTAAACATAAAAAAAACTAAACTAAGATAAAATAAATAAAAACCTAAACTAAACTAAAAAAATAAATTAAACTTAAAAATAAAAAATTTCAATAAAATATAAACTAAATACAAAATAAAAATAAAAAAAAGTAAAAACTAAATTAAAACCTAAACCTAAAAAAAACCTAAACCCTAAACTAAAAAAAAACCCAAACTAAAATAAATAAACTAAAATAAATGAAACCTAAACCTAAAATAAACTAAACCTAAACTCTAAACTAAATAAAATAAAATAAACTAAAAATAAACCTAAACATAAACTAAAAAAACAAAACCTAAAAGTAAACATAAAATAAAAGTCTAAAACCTAAACAAAAAAAAAATAAAATAAAAACCTAAACCTAAAAAATAAAACCTAAGACAAAAAAATAAAATAAAAATAAAACTAAACTAGAAATTAACATAAACCTAAACCGAAACCTAAAAAGAAATAAGCTAAACTGAAACAAATAATCTAAACTAAATAAAAAAATAAACTTAAATGAAAAAAATAAAATAAACTAAAATAAATAAAAAATAAGCTAAATAAACCTAAATCTACCAGTTTAGTTAATTTAAAAAAAACACTTAACCCTAAACCCTATACCCTAAACCCCAAACCCTAACCCTAACCCTAAATCCTAAACCACAAAACTCTAAAATATAAACCCTAAACCCTAAACCTAAACTAACCTGACCCTAAATCCACAAAAACCCTAATCTTAAACCCTAAACCCTAAAGCCTAAAGCTTAAACCCTAAACCTGACCACTAAACCCAACCCTAAACCCTAAGTTAATAATACACTACCCTAAACCCTAAATCCTAAAAACCTTAAACCCTTATCCCTAAACTCTAAACCCAAAACCCTAAAAACTAAAAACATAAAAACCTAAACAAAAACATAAAAATAAAATAAAATAAAGAATAAAAATAAACTAAAATAAAATAAATAAAAATCTAAACTAAATTAAATGAAATAAAATAAACTTAAGAATAAAAAACTTTAATAAACCAATAAACATAAAAAAATAAAATAAACCTAAAATAAAATAAAATAAAACTAAATAAACATAAAAATAAACCTTAAAACATAAAATAAATAAAAAATAAAACCTAAACCCTAAACTCAAAGAAAAAACCCTAAACTTAAAATAAAAATTAAAAAATAAACTAAAATAAATAAAACCTAAACCTAAAATAAAGTGAACCTAAACATAAACCTAACTATATAAAATAAAATAAACTGAAAATAAACCTAAAGCTAAACTAAAAAATAAAACCTAAAAATAAACCTAAAATAAAAACGTAAAACCTAAACCTAAAAAATAAAATAAAAATGTAAACCTAAACCTAAAAATAAAAATAAAACCTAAACCTAAAAATAAAATAAAAATAAAACTCAACTAAAAAATAAACATAAACCTAAACCTAAACCTAAAAAAAAACTAAAAAAAAACTTAAACTAAAATAAATAAACCTAAAATAAATAAACTAAACTAAATAGAAATAAAAAATAAACATAAATGAAAATATAAAATAAAATAAACTAAAATAAATAAAAAATCAACTAAATAAACTAAATAAACCTAAACTTATCAGTTTACTTAATTTTTAAAAAAAAACCTAAACCTTAAATCCTAAACCCTAAACCCTAAACCCTAAAACTAACCTAAAACTAAAAACCCAAAGAAACTCTAAACCCTAAACCCTAATCCTAAACCCTAAACCTTAAAAGCATAAACCCGAAAACCCTAAAGCCTAAATCGTAGCCTTAAATACTAAACCCTAAACCCCAAATCCTAAAACTAAACCTAAAGTAACTAATTAAATTAAAAAATAAACCTAAACCATAAAATATAATAAACCTAAACCCAACCTAAACCCTAAGAATGGGCGGAACCAGCGGAGGGAACATCACCATCCAAGCAGCTCCGTCTGGAGGTGAAGGTGAGCGGTACTCGTAGTGGTTGTGGGGGAACTGGAGGTGCTGGTGGATATGGAGGTGGTGGTCAGAGCAGTGGTGGTTATAGAGGCGGGAGGAGCGATAGAGGTTACCGTTATGGTGGTGGCGGAGGGAGGGATCGGGGATATGATGTGGATCCCGCTACTCGAGAGGCTAGGGTGGTTCTAATAGGGAAGAAGCAGTAGATCGATCTTATGGAATTGTGTCTTTATAGTAAAGATGATTCTAGTTATCGAGGGTCTTTGATTTGATCTATGTGTGCTCATTTTAAAACTATGTCGTCGCTTGTGTCTTAGAAAACTTGGTGTGTTACTTGGTTGATGAATTCAAAAAAAAATATTGAATATGAATTTGTTCTCTGTTAAAAAATAAAAAACAAAAACCCTAAACCCTAAACCCTAAACACTGAACCCTAAAAACCCCAAACCTTAAACCCCAAAACTCTAAACCCAGAACCCAAAAACATAAACCCTAAACCCTAAACCCTACACCCCAAACCTTAAACACTAAACTCAAACCCTCAAATAACCCTAAACCCAAAACCCAAAAAAGCTGAAAACTAAAAGGCTAAACCAAAACTAAATAAAACCTAAAAGTAAAATAAATAAAAGAACCTAAACCAAAATAAAATAATAATAATAACATAAAAAAAATAACTAAACTATAAGCTAAACTTAAACCTAAACCTAAAAAGAAACTAAAATAAAAAATAAAAAATAAAAAATAACAACTAAACTAAAATAAAATAAATAAAAACCTAAAATAAACTGAAAATAAAACCTAAATAAAATAAAAATAAAATCAAAATAAAAAAATAAATTAAAATAAAATAAAATAAAAACTAAATAAAAAACCTAAACCTAAATAAAAAATAAAAGAAAGAAAACCTAAAATATACTAAACTAAACTACCAGCCAAATAAAATAAAATATACTAAAAATAAACCTAAACCTAAACTAAAAAATAAAAACTAAAAATAAACTTAAACCTAAAAAAATAAAATAAAAACCTAACCCTAAACCAAAACATAGAGAATAAAAACTAAACCTAAAAAAAAACTAAACTAATTAATAAACCTAAACCTAAATCTAAACCTAAAAAATAAATTAAAATAAGAAAACCTAAACTAAAATAAATAAACCTAAAATAAATAAATAAAACTAAATAAAAATAAAAATAAACCTAAATCAAAATAAAAAATAAAATAAACTAAAATAAATATAAAGTAAACTAAAAAAACTAAATAAACCAAAACCTACTAGATTACTTAATTAAAAAATTTAAAAATTAAAAAAAATTTAAAAAACCCTAACCCTAAACCCTAAACCATAAAACGTGAAGCCACTGACTACAGATCTTAAACCTTAACCCTAAGACCAGGGACCATGCCTGTGCTACCTGACCTAAACCACTAAGGCTGAGCCCTGACCCTTACCCTAAACCCTAGGCCCTAAACCCCACCCTGAACCCTAAAACCCTAAAGCCTAAACTAAACTAAATAAAACCTAAAAAAATGCAATAAATAAGAAAACCTCAACCAGATAAAATAAAATAATAAAATAGATTAAAATCTAAACTAAAGGCGTACCTAACATAAACCTAAACCTAAACTTAAAAATAAAATAAAATAAAAACTAAAATAAAATAAATAAAAACCTAAACTAAACAAAAAAATAAAATAAACCTAAAAAATAAAAGAAAAAAATTAAAGAAAAATAAAATAAAATAAACCTAAAATAAAATAAAATAAAACTAAATTAAAACCTAAACTTAAAAAAATTTAAAGAACTAAAGAAAAAAACCCTAAACCTAAAATAAAATAAAATAAAGCTGCCTAAAATAAAATAAACTAAACTAAAATAAATGAAATCTAAACCTAAACCTAAATAAACTAAACCAAAAAAACTAAATAAAATAAACATAAACATAAACTAAAAGATAAAACCTAAAAATAAACCTAAAATAAAAGCTAAACCTAAAAAAAATAAAATAAAAACCTAAACCTAAACATAAAAATAAAAAATAAAACCTAAAATAAAAAAATAAATTAAAATAAAAAGCTAAACTTAAAAATGAACATAAACCTAAACCAACACATAAAAATTAAAATAAAATAAAAAAGATAAATTAAAATAAATAAACTACACTAAATAAAAATAAAAAATAAAGTTAGACAAAAATAAATAAAATAAAATATACTATAAAAAATATAAAATAAACTAAATAAACCTAAACATACTAGTTTACTTAATTTTTAAAAAAACACATAAAACCCTAAACCCTAAACCCTAAATAATAAATCATAAACTTTAAAACTATAATCCCTAAACCTTAAATTAACCCTAAACCCTAAACCCTAAACCTTAAAAAATCCTAAACCCTAAAGCCTAAACCATAAACCTTAAAGCCTAAAGCCTAAACCCTAAACCCTAAACTAATCTTAAACCCTATTAAACCTTAATCCCTAAAATCCTAAACCCTAAACTCTAAACCCTAACCCTAAACCCTAACCTTAATATCCTAAATCCTAAACCCTTAACCCTTAAAATCTAAAACATAAACCGTTATAATTAAAAAAAATAAAAATAAAAAATAAAAATAAACTAAAATAAACTAAAGAAAAGGCACGAGTAAACTAAAAAATAAAACAAATCTAAATATAAGAAAATTTAATAAAATAAATAAAACATAAAATAAAAATAAACTAACCTTAAACCAAAAAAAAACTAAATAAAAACTTAAATCTAAAATTAAACCTAAAAATAAATAAAAATGAAACCTGAACCCTAAATTGAAAAAAACCCTAAACCTAAAATAAAAATAAAATAAACTAAATAAACTAAAATAATAAAATTGAAACCTAAAATAAACTAAACCTAAACATAAACCTAAACTAAATAATATAAAATAAACTTAAAATAAACCTAAACCTAAACTAAAAAATAAAACCTAAAAACCTAAAATATAAACTTAAACCTAAAAAAAAGTAAAATAAAATGTAAACCTAAAACCTAAAAACTAAAATAAAAATAAAACTCAACTAAAAAATTAACCTAAACCTAAACCTAAACCTAAACCAAAAAATAAATTAAAATAAAAAACCTAAACTAAAATAAATAAACCTAAAATAAATAAACTAAATTAAATATAAATAAAATATAAACATAAATTAAAATAAAAAATAAAAAATCAACTAAATAAACTAAATGTTTAATCCTGATGGTTTCTTTCTTTAAAAAAGACCCTGACCTTAAATCCAGCCCTAAACCCTGAGCCACCCTAAAACTATCTAAACCCTGGGCCTCCAGGCCCACCCTCACCACGGACCATTAACCCTAAAAACTTTAAACCTAAACTATGATGCTACTTGGCTAAAACATAAAGGCCCTGACTGACCAGATAAATACCAGACCTAAACCTGGCCATGGACCTGAACCCTAATCCCTAACCCACTGCCAGACCTCCCACAAACTAGGCCAGCCCTGGGCTCTAAACCCTTTTGCCACCTAAACACTAAACCCTAAACCCCCATGCACAAATACCTTACCCTAAACTGAGAAACCCTAATCCCCAAAAGCATATTCCCACTCAGACCTAAACCCCCACCTAAACCCTAAACCCAAACCTAAACTCCAAACCCTAAACCTAAACCTAAAGTATCTAAATAAATTTAAAAATACACCTAAACCCTAAACCTAAACCTAAACCCTAAGAGTGGGCAAAACTTTGATGACAGGAACGTCACCGTCAGCCAGGCTCAATGTAGATCTAGTGTGGAGGAGAAGGTGGAGGAGGTGGTTATCATAGTGGTGGTGGGGAATGTAGAGGTGCTAGTGGATATGGAGGTGGTGGTCGAAGCATAGGTGGATATGGAGGTAAGAGGAGAAACATAGGCTATAGTCATGGTGGTGGCGGAGGGAGCGATCAAGGATATGATGGTGGATCCCGCTACTGGAGAGGCAAGAGTGGTTCTGATGGGAACTGGAGAAACTGAAGAATAGTCAATCTGATCTACCTATGGAACTGTGTCTTTATAGTAGAGATGGTTCTAGTTATCTAAGGTTTTTGATTTGCTCTATGCATCCTCATTTTTTATCAATGTCATTACTTGTGTCGTAGAAAACTTGGTGTGTTACTTGGTTGATGAAATCAAAAAGAAGAAAAGTTGAATTTGAATTTGTTCTCTATTAAAAAAAACCAAAAACCCTAAACACTAAACTAAAACCTAAACCCTAAACCTTGAACCTAAACCCTAAACCCTAAACCCTAAAAACTCTAAACCCTAAAAACCTAAACCTAAACCCTAAAACCCAAACCCTAAACCCAAAACACTAAATCCCAAACCCTAAACCCTAAACCCTAGACCTTAAACTAACCATAAACCCTAAACCCTACACCTTAAACCCTAAAAAGCTAAAAACCTAAACCTAAACTTAATAAAACAATTACATAACAAAACCTAAACTAAAATAAAATAAAAACTTAAACTTAAGCCCAAACACAAAAAATAAAATAAAAACTAAACTAAAATAAAATAAATAAAAGCCTAAACTAAACAACAACAACAACAACAACAACAAGCCTTAATCCCACTAGGTGGGGTCGGTTACATGAATCCTTCATCTCCATTGTGTCCTATTATGTGTCAAATTCTCATTTAAATCAAGTATACTAAGGTTATTTTTTATACATCCTAACCAAGTATTTTTAGGTCTACCTCTACCTTTCTTAACATAACGCAAATCTAATGCATCTACTCTCCTATTCGGGGCATCGGATGAACGATGCTTTATGTCACCAAACCATCTAAGGTGACTCTCCCTAATCTTATCTACCACAGGAGCTACTCCAACTTTTTCTTGAATATACTCATTTTGCATTCTATCTCAAAGTGTAAAGCCACTCATCCACCTAAGCATCCTCATCTACGTAACACTTAACTTAGTCTTATGCTTCTCTTTTATTGGCCAACATTCCACCATAAGTCATTGCGGTCTTACCACCATCTTATAAAATTTTCCCTTAAGTTTAAGTGGAACTTTTCTATCACATAATAGGCGGATGCATTCCTCCACTTCAACCATCCAACTTGAATTGTACTAATAACATCTCCATCTATTTCATCATCATTTTGAACAATATAGCCTAAATATCTAAAACGCTCACTCTTGTTAGTCACTTGTTCACCTAATGTCACAACAATACCACTAGAACTTCTACAACTAAAATTACACTCCATATATTCAGTTTTAGATCTACTTGAATGAAAACATTTAGACTCTAGAGTCGACCTCCATAATTCAAGTTTCTATTAGACTCCCTCTCTAGTCTTATCAAGAAAAAAAATGTCATTAGCAAAAAGCATACACCAAGGTACATCTTGTAAATGCCTAGTAAGAACATCCATAACTAAAGTAAAAAAGATAAGGGCTTAAAGCTGATCCTTGATGTAATCCAACTGAAATAGGAAAATTAAAATAAAATAAGAAATCTAAACCAAACTAAAAATTAAAAAACCTAAATAAAATAAAAACAAAACCTAAAACAACCTAAAATAAAATAAAATAAAAATCTAAACCTAAATAATAAACCAGAAAATAAAACCTAAAAATAGAAAAATAAAACCTAAACCTTAACATAAAACAAACTAAACCAAAAATGAAACCTAAACTAAATAAAATAAAATAAACTAAAAATATACCTAAACTAAAAAAATAAAACCTAAAAATAAACCTAAAATAAAAACTTAAAACCTAAACCTATAAATAAAAAAAAAACTTAAGCCTAAAATATAAAATAAAAATAAAATGAAACTAAAAAATAAACCTAAACCTAAACCTAAAAAGTAAACTATAATAAAAAATATAAAATAAATAAACTAAACTAAATAAAATAAAACAAACCTAAATAAATAAATAATAAAATAAATAAACTAAACCTACTTGGTTTACTTAATTTAAAATAATTAAAAATGTAAAAATTTAAAACCCTAACCCTAAACCTTAAATCCTAAAACCCTAAACACTACCCTTAACCTACCTAAATCCAAAACCCTAAACCTTAAAACTCTAGGCCCTGGACCCCCTCTACCCTACCTGACCTCAAGCCTGGTGGATCCTGGGCTAAACCCAACCTAAAACCAAAACCTAAACTAAATAAAATCTAAAAATAAAAAAAATGATAAACCTAAACCTAAACCTAAACCTAAAAAAATAAAATAAAATAAAAGCTAAACTCAAACAAAATAAATAAAAACCTAAAATAGACTAAAAATAAAATTAACCTAAAAATTAAAAACCTAAATAAAATAAAAACTAAACATAAAAAAATAAAATAAACCTAAAATAAAATAAAATAAAAAATAAATAAATAACTAAACCTAAAAAAAACCTTAAAAAACCTAAAGATAAATAAAAAATAAAACCTAAACCCTAAACTAAAAAAAAACCTAAATGTAAAATAAACCTAAACCTAAACTAAAAACTAAAACTTAAAAATAAACCTAAAAGAAAAACCTAAAATCAAAACCTAAAAAAATAAAATAAAAACTTAAACCTAAACCTAAAATAAAAGTAAAACCTAAACTTAAAGAATAAAATTTAAATAAAATGAAACAAAAATAAACATAAACTAAACCTAAACCTAAACTTAAAAAATATATAAAATAAAAAACCTAAACTAAAATAAATAAATGTAAAATAAATAAATGTAAAATAAATAAACTAAACTAAATAAAGATCCTAAACACTACCCTAAACCCTGTTCTGACTTGGCCCTAAACCCTAAACCTAACTAAACCTGGGCCCTAAACCACACTCCTAAACTGACTACCCTGGGCTCCACAGGCCCCCTAACAGGCCCTGGGCCAGCCCAGGCCTAAGGCTCTATCCAAAGGCCCTGGGCTATAAACTGACCCTAAATACTAAATCCTGGGCCCTACATAACACCCCACATGCTGGGCCCAACTGACCTGAGCCCCTGACCCTGGGCCTCCCACAAAACTCGATCCTAAAGCTGGTGGCCACTTAAACTACTGACCCTAAACCCTACCTTGGTCCCACCCTGAGCCTAAACCAGCAACTTAAAACCTAGTAAATAAACCAGAGAAATGAACAAATTAAAAAATCATAAATAAAATAATAAAATATAATATATTAAAAACCTAAACTATAACTTAAACCTAGACCTAAAAAAATAAGAAAAATAAAAAATAAAATAAAATAAATAAAAACCTAAGATAAACTAAAAAATAAAATGAATCTAAGAATAAAAAACTAAAATTAAAATAAATAAACCTAAAATAAAAATACTAAACTAAATAAAAATAAAAAATAAACTAAATAAAAAATAAAAAATAAAGTAAATGAACATAAAAAATAAATTTAATATACTAAATAAACCAAAAGTTATCGGTTTACTTAATTTAAAAAAAAACCTTAAACCCTAAATCCTAAACACTAAATCCTAAACCCTAAACCTACAGCCCTAAACCCTAAACCCTAAACCGTAAACCCTAAACCCTAACCTAAACCCCTAAACCATAAACCCCAAACCCTAAACCTAAACCTAAAGTAACTAAATAAATTTAAAAATAAACCTAAACCATAAAACCTAATAAACTTAAACCTAAACCTAAACCCTAAGAGTGGGTAAAACCTTGACGGCAAGAACATCACCATCAAGCAGACTCAGTCAAGATCTGGCTATAGAGGCTAAGGAGAAAGTGATGGTTATCGCAGTGGTGGTGGGGGGATCTGGTGGTGTTAGTGGATATGGAGGTGATGGTCAGAGCAGTGGTGGTTATGGAGGTGGGAGGAGCAACAGAGGTTACATCCATGGTTATTGTGAAGGGAGAGATTAGGGATGTGATGGTGGATCCAGTGACTACAGAGGCCGGGGTGGTTTTGATGGGAACTGGAGAAATTGAAAAATGGCCAATACGATCTGCTGCTTATGGAACTGTGTGTTTATAGTAGAGATGATTCCAGTTATTTAGGATTTTTAATTTGCTCTATGTGTGCTCATTTTTTATCCATGTTGTCACTTATGTCTTAGAAAACTTGGTGTGTTACTTGGTTGATGAAATCGACCAGAAGAAATGTTGAATCTGAAATTGTTCTCTATTAAAAAAAAGAAAAAACCTTAAACCCTAAACCATAAAAACCCTAAACCTTAAACCCTAAACCCTAATCCCTAAACCCTAAAACCATAAACTATAAAACCTAAACCCTAAACACTAAACCCTAAACCCTAAACATAATCCCCCTTAAATCCTCACCACACCTTAATCCTAACCCTAAACCTTACACCTTAAAATCGTAAACCCTAAAACCAAAACCATAAATGATAAACCCTACAACCCTACTGCCATTTTGCTTAATTATAAAAAATAAAAATATAAAATATAAGAAATATAAAAAACCTTAACCCTAACCTGACCCTAAACCACAAATCCTAAAACCATAAAATCTTAAAACCTAAACATAAATAAATAAAACTAAAATAAAATAAATAAAAAAAAAACCTAAATAAATAAAATGTACAAATGTAAATACCTAAACTTAAACCTAAAATAATAAATAAAACTAAACTAAAAATAAAATAAAATAAATAAAAACCTAAAGTAAACTAAACAAATAAAATAAACCTAAAGATAAAAAACCTAAATATAAAACTAAATGTAAAATAAAAATAAAATAAACCTCAAATAAAATAAAACAAAACTAAATAAATACCTAACCCTAAAAAAAGATAAACCTAAATACAATAAAAACTAAAATAAAAACCTAAACTAAACTAAAAAATAAAAAACTTAAATAAAATAAAAACTAAACCTTAAATAAAAATAAAAAAACTTAAAACAAAATAAAATATAAACTAAATAAAAACCTAAACCTAAAAGGTAAACCTAAATATAAAACCAAAAAAAAAACCTAAACCCTAAATTAAAGAAACCTAAATCTAAAATAAAAATATAATAAACAAACTAAAATAAACCTAAACCTAAACTAAAATAAACTAATCCTAAACCTAAACCTAAAATAAACTAAACCTAAACACAAACATAAACTAAATAAAATAAAATAAACTAAAAATAAACCTAAACCTAAACTAAAAAATAAAACCTAAAATAAACCTAAAATAAAACCTAAATCCTAAACCTTAAAAAACAAAATAAAAGCTAAACTAAACCTAAATATAAAAATAAAATAAAATAAACTTAAAACTAAAAACATAAAACTAAACTAAACTAAAATAAATAAATAAACCTAAAATAAATAAACTAAACTAAATAAAAATAAAAAATAAAATAAATTCAAATAAATAAAAATAAACTAAATAAACCAAAACCTGGGTTTAATATTTAAAAAAAACCACGGACCCTAAATCCCTAAGCCCTAAACCTAAAACCTAAACCTAAACCCCTACCAACCTAAACTTATAACCCTAAACCTAAAAAGATCATTAAACCCAAACCCAAAATACCTATATTAAACCACCTAAACCCTAAACCCTAATCATAAACTAAACTCTAACCCTAAATCCTAAACTAACCCTAAACCCTAAGAATGGGCAGAACCTTGAAGGCAGAAACATCTCCATCAGCTAGGCTTAGTCTAGATCTAGCAGTGGAAGCGAAGGCAGAGGTGGCAGTTATCACAGTGGTGGTGGGGGATTTGGAGGTGTTGGTGGTTGGAGCACTGGTGGTTATGGAGGCGAGAGGAGCAATTGAGGTTACCGCCGTGGTGGTGGCGAAGGGAGA
This sequence comes from Cymbidium sinense, assembly GCA_021442155.1. Lineage (NCBI taxonomy): Eukaryota > Viridiplantae > Streptophyta > Magnoliopsida > Asparagales > Orchidaceae > Cymbidium > Cymbidium sinense. The sequence continues at coordinate 90,231 of JAKCPB010001297.1, forward strand.
GACCGGGGATATGATGGAAAATCCTATTACTCGAGTGGTAGGGTTGTTTTGAAGGGAACTGGAGAAATTGAAGAACAATCGATCCAATTTGCTGCTTGTGGAACTATGCCTTTATAGTAAACACGGTTCTATTTATCTAGGGTTTTTGATTTGCTCTATGGGTGCTCATTTTATTTATCTATGTCATCGCTTGTGTGTTTGAATACTTGGGGTGCTACTTGGTTCATGAAATCGATAAGAAGAAATGTTGAATCAGAATTTATTCTCTGTTAAAAAAAATAAAACCTTAAACCCTAAACTTAAAACCTAAACCTTAAACCCTAAACCCTAAAAGATAAAAACCTAAACCTATACTAAATAAAATTTGAAAATAAAAATCTAAAAAAAATCTAAACTAAAGTAAAATAAAAAAAATAATAAAAAGTAAAAACATATACTAAAACTTAAACCTAAACCTAAACATAAACTTAAAAAAATAAAATAAAAAATAAAAACTAAACTAGAATAAAATAAATAAATAAAAACCTAAACTAAAATAAAAAATATAAAACCTGAATAAAATAAAAACTAAACCTAAAATAAAAATTAAATAAACCTAAAATAAAACAAAATAAAAACAAAATAAAAACAAAATAAAAATCTAAACCTAAAAAATAAACCTAAAAATAAAACTAAATAATAAATATAAAATAAAACCAAAACCCTAAAATAAAAAAAATCTAAAATAAAAATAAAAATAAAATAAACAAATTAAAATAAACCTAAACCTAAACAAAAATAAATAAATCCTAAACCTAAACTTAAAATAAACTAAAATAAATTAAATTAAATCAAATAAACTAAAAATAAGCCTAAAACTAAACTAAAAAATAAAACCTAGAAATAAACCTAAAACTTAAACCTAAAAAAATAAAATAAAAACCATAGCCTAAACCTAAAAATAAAGAATAAAATCCAAACCTAAAAAATAAAATAAAAATAAATCTCAACTAAAAATAAAATAACCTACAAAATAAACTAAAATAAATAAACCTAAAATAAATAAACTAAAATAAATAAAATAAATAAACCTAAATAGAAATAAAAAAATAAAAAAATCAAATAAATAAAAAATAAACTAAATAAACCTAAACTGTCGGGTTTACTTTAATTTAAGAAAAAATAATAAAACTAAATCCTAAACCCTAAATGTTAAAACTAACCCTGACACAAACCTGACACCACCATAAACCACAAACTTCTCTAAACCTCAACCCAAAACCATAAAATCATGGCGTAAATGCTAGGCAGAGCCCTACCTTAAATCCTGGGCAGCCTGACTCTCACCTCCTAACCGCTCCTGGGCCTGCAACCCTAAACCTTCCCTAAACCCTAAACCCTACCACACCCTAAACCACAAACCCTAAACCTAAACCATCCCTAAACCATAAAATCATAAACCACAAATATTAAACCCTAAATCCTAAAACCTAAACTCAACTCTAAACCAAACCCTCCACAGACTAACCCTATACCCTAAGAATGGGTAGAACCTTAATGGTAGGAACCTCACCATGAACCAGGCTTAGTGTAGATCTAACGGAGGAGGTGAAGGCAGAGGCGGTGATTATCACAGTGGTGGTGGTGGTTCTGGTGGTGGTAGTGGATATGGAGGTGGTGGTCGGAGTAGTGGTGGTTATGGAGGCGGGAGGAGTGATGGAGGTTACAGCCATGATGGTGGTAGAGGGAGAGATCAGGGATATGATGGTAGATCCCGAGAATCATTGCTTTTTCCCACTTCCTATGGCCTTCTACATTTGGGTAGCTAAAAATCAGGCTTCTTTAAAAGATTCTTAAAGATCTTCCTGATTACCTCCCTCTTAAATGAATAAGGCTTGTTAAGTTTATCAAAAAGAGTAGGTAGACCATAGCTACTTGGCGGCGGGTATGTGTAATGCTACTACTGATGATGTGGCTAAGGAGGAGATGGTGCATGCCATGGAGGCTGCTGTGGCGACTGGTAGGGCTACCTTGATTCTGGTAGAGGAGGTGGAAGTGACGCCTATGGAGCATGAGGTCTCTCAAACTGCTCTTTGGCAGTATGTTTCTCTTTGTCTACTACTATCGCTGCCCCGAGCTTCTTCTCAAAGTCTTTTTATGGCTTCTGCTTTATTGATTGGTCTAGAAAAGGTGACTATTTGTCTTCTCCATATAAGCTACCCATCTTGTTGATTAATTTCTCAAAAGTTGATGGTGAAATCTTTGAGCATGAAGGCGACTAGGCTATGGATATTCTTAAGCATATTCTCAATGGCCTGCTATTCAGACAGTTGTGGTTCACATTTCATACTCAAATTATGCCATCTGAGAATGTAATCAATGAGGGACTCACCGGGGTTTTGTTGAGCTATAACGAAATGCCTACAGTCACCCTTTGCTGAGATCTAGCAAAACTCTTGATGAAGAGTTTCTCTAACTTAGCAAAAGTCTTCATTAAATTATTAGGAAGTTTAGCATACTAATCAAAGGTTATGCCTGCTAAGCTACTAACAATGAGACAGAAGAGTAAAGCATCACTGCCACTAGCATTGCAACAACTGGACCTGAAGTGTGCAATGTGCTATCTCGGGTTCCCACTGTCATCGAAGCTTTTGAAAGAGGGAGGCACAAAACCCTTAGGATATTGGATGGCATAAAATTCCTCTGGGTATGGTCTACCCTTTGGAACTGATGATCCTCCTTGGGCTTGATGCAACGCTTCTCTCACCTACTTCTCAAACATGCTCTTGAATCCTTTTCTTGTATGGAGGTACTATCCACTACCTTCCTATACAATATGTGCTACCTTGCTTTACTGGAGGTAAAATATTGGCTGGATCCAAGACATGCACCAACTATGATTGACTAGTCTCAGCCATAGTAGGATGGATTACTGGTGCTTTTTTACGTGCTAAGGCTATAAGTCCTCAGGCTTCCCCATCCTATCTATCTGATCATCTTTTTGCTTTATCTACTAAAGGAGGTGTTGGGTCAAGTAGGCCGTGTCTTCCTGCTTGTCCTCAACACATTCCATCATCTGCTACTCATGGAGGACAGAACCCTAGGTATCTACCATGTGCACCCCCGTCGAATCTTCAATAGATCATCCTCATTGGGATCAATGCTAAATTTCTCCTCATCAGACCAATTATATCCTAAGATCTCCTTCTTCTCCATGAGATAATTGGCTACAATATGATCTAGAGAATGATCTATTTGAACATGCATAAAATATCTAGGTTGATCGGTGGTGGGATCACTATCATGTACTGTGAGGCACTGAACCTCCCCTGCTGCTAGAGAGTTAACCCCGTGAGGGCTATACTCATTGGAAGAAATATGCTCCTGGCTATCACTGAATCTATATGGAGTGGCACTCTTAGGAGGATCTATCATCATAAGTCTAGTTGAACTATCACCATCTCCTTCGGCAACTGCTGCAACCATCTCTATATCTTGCTACGGTGGCAGTGGTGAAGGAATGATTATGATACTTCTAGGTTATCATTCCTTCTTCACCACTATTGCGGTGGAAGGTTGAGCAAAAGAGCTCAGCCTCGCCACAGTAGGTAGTGTAGATGGGATGAGATCTCTCAGTGATAGTCGAATCACTAACAAGGTCCTCTTCTCCCCTATTGCAGCCTTCATGGCCTAGGCTAGAACAGTAGATGCTAAGACATGTACAGGAGACAACAAATGGGGAAAAGAGTGGTGTGGTGGAGGCACCACCGACTCTCTCTGGATAGGCGCTGCTCTCCTATGATATGTGGCCCCATGAGTAAGATGTTGTCTGTATGGTTGGCACGGGTAGCATGCTGATCTAAAAAATCCATAAGTGTGAAGGCCATTGATTGTTAGCAATACTTTCGGTGCTCCTGGCTAGTGACATGAACTGATGTGCAAGCTTCTGTACTCCTCTCCGACCTAAGCTGCCTACCCATACTGTGGGAAATGATTGATTTCAAATTAAATTGAGCCCCAAACTCAGATCATCTGTAGGCTCTGCCTATTCAGCATAAAACTAAATGAAGGTCAGTGTATGGCCTCCTCCTCTCAGTAACTTATGCTTGAAATGGAACTGCTGGTGGAGGTGAAGCAAAAATCCTCCTGACATCCTCTCTGTTAGACTCATAGAGAGGATGAAACTGGTTTGCTGTAACTAGTGGGGAAACCATCATGGGAAAATCCTCTACAATAGACTGAGTAGTTTCCTTTAACTTCATAGCAATGCGAGTGTGGTATCGCTTTATCATACGGTTCTTGTTTCATCTCTGGGTCCTAGTAGGGTGAGCAGAGTAAGAGCTAGACCTAACATCAAAATTAGGGGAGACAATCCCTGGTATCAGGGGAGCCTTCCCCATGGAGGGTGCTAGTGCATGGGTGCTAGCCCTAATTGGGGCAGTGTGGGTAACAACCATGCGTATTGACATTGACACTTATACTGGCACTGATACCCCTACTGTGGGAGCTACCACTACCTTCCTCTTTAGTGAGGGAGTATCCAAGTCTGATGGAATGTCGATCTAGATGATTGGCTTCTGCCCGGTCACTGTGCTTATGCTAATAGTCATGAGGGGAGTGCCCTCACATGTAATCCTGGTCCCCTTGAAGCCTTGACCAAAGTTGATTAGGTTGGCATAGTCAGATCAGGGAAAGCTGGCCTGATCCAAGGCTAAGTCCATCCCATGAAGAAATGAGAACACATAGTTTTGCACTACCATTGAATCAAACTGTACTGAACTGAGACTAAAAAACTGACTCAAGCTGACTGAAACTGCAATGTCAAAAATAAACTTGAATTAGATTTTTTTCTTTGTTGATTTTGAATTTAAATTTAGAATTTGAACCCATACTCAACATCTTGAAAGTGTTAAGTCGAGCTCAAATGGAGTTAGAAGAGATTTTGAGATTTGATTAGAAAGCAAAATTTTTGAATGTAAAATCCACTTTCAACAAATTTGGGTATGTTGAAAAATGGGTTCAAATATTTTTGTAGATGCTTTCATAGGTTCATATTTGAATTTTGATTTTGATTATGAGGACTCTTTATTTAACAAATTTGGGTATGCAGGCCTCCTCCAAATTTGGGGGGAATGCCCTTTAGCAAGGCAAATGAGATGAAGAATTGAGCTTCATGAATGGCTTGGCTATCTGTTGTTTTCTTTTCTATTTTTCATCTAGAATCATTCTTTTCTATCTTTGTATATCATAAGATCTGATTTTCTCTCTGGGAAAAGCCATTGCTTCTAATGGTAGCCAAGATCACAGTAGATCTCCAAAGGTGCCTATGAATAGGCGGGTTGAAGCAACTTGCTACTTCTATCCCATTAAAGTCGCTTTTCTTTTAGAATTGTCTGTCAAATCTAGATTGGGTGGGTGTTCGTCTACCGTGTTCAAGCTATCAAAATCATGCATTGGGTGGATGTCGGGCATTGAGAAAGAAGGATGCTTTTGAAAGGCCATGGGAGAGAAGCGTCATGATCCATGGATCTCCGATCGGGAAACTATATCTAAGCTCTGTGGCTCGTCTGCGCTCTTTGGACTTTTCAAACTTAGTGAATTGAAACATCTGAGTAGCTAAAGGAAGGAAAATCAAAAGAGAAATCATAAGTAGTGGCGAGCGAGAGCGGAACAAGACACGTAGTGAAAGAGAAGTAGTTTCATTCGATTTGTTGTAGATTGGATGATGGAAAAAACAAGCGTGGGGGGAGTCGATTACGTATGGGATGACTTGTACAAAGTAAGCAACCATTTTGGAGCACAAGCATAGGCAACACAGTACTGACGGGGTGGGGCATGTAGTGAACTAGTTTTCTAAAAAGGTTGGAAGATCTGGCCAAAGAAGGTGATAGCCCTGTTCATTCATTCCCATGGTTCGATCCTTCCCAGTCAAACGTGGTGTGTTTGAATGATGATCGCTTTTACGCAAGAAAGGGGGACCACCCTCTAAGCCTAAGTCTTCCTCAATGACAGATAGTGTACAAGTATTGTGAGGGAAATGTGAAAAGAACCCCCATCGGGGAGTGCAATAGAGAACCAGAGATCCAATGTGAACAATCAGTCGAAGGAGCGGAGTGCTTAGCACTCACTCTAACGGCATACCTTTCGCATGATGGGTCAGTGAGGAAATGGGAACAACAACTTAAGCCATTAGGTGTAGGCACTTGGAAGAGGTGGAAGATGATAGTTCTTCCTAATTGACCCAAAATTGATCGATCTAGCCATGTGCAGGTTGAAGAGAGCTCTCACAGGCCTTGGAGGACCGAACCCACGTATGTGGCAAAATACAGGGATGGCTTGTGGCTAGGGGTGAAAGGCCAACCAAGATTGAATATAGCTAGTTTTCCACAAAATCTATTTCAGTAGAGCGTATGATGTTGATGGCCCATGGTAGAGTACTCAATGGGCTACGGTGGCCATCATTTTGCTTTATTAACCCCAGGGAAACTCTGAATATAGGCCATCATCATTTGTACAGACAGACTTCTTGGGTGCTAAGATCCAAAGTTGAGAGGAAAACAACCTAGATCGTATGCTAAGGTCCCTAAGCAATCAGTTAGTGGAAGAGGAAGTGATCGAGCGATGACAACTAGGAGGTGGGCTTGGAAGCAGCCATCCTTCGAAGAAAGTGTAATAGCTCACAGGTTTAGCTCCATGGCACCAAAAATGTCTCAAGGCTCAAGTGATTCACCAAAATGATGAGACTTGAAAGCTGCTTTATCAAGTGTAAGTAGCGGGATGTTCTATCAATCAGGGAAGGTTTTTGGTGACAACACCTGGAGATATCAAAAGTGAGAATGCTGACATGAGTAACAAGAAATCCTGTGAAAAACACGATCGCCTGGTAGTGGAAGGCTTTCTGTGTTTAGTCAATCTATGCAGAGTGAATCGATCCCTAAGGAAGCCCGGAAAGGGCTACCGTCCGATGGGTAGACAAAAGTGATGAAGTTTCTTTGACTACTGAACCATGCCTGTCTGTTGGAGCGAATTGGATTATCGGGCTGAGGGCTGCCCCCTCTTCCCCTCGCTCTCATTTCCCTAATGCTCCATGCCTTGAGTCATCAATGCCTAAACTAATTCAGAGGGGTTCCATTGGTCGGCCAAGCCCAAAGGTGATCGCCTCTTTAGACCAAAAATGGAAGCTCTCAGATACCTATAGTTTTTAAAGGATTGCTCTCTAAAGGTGAAGGCTCTTCAGTAGCAGAGCATTTGATTAGAGTAGGGGTTGAGAGAGAGTAGAGCATACCGCCCTGCCATAGTAGCGAGGAACTTGATAGTCAGTCGCGACTGTTGTCATAGTCAAAGATGGTGGAAACTTCCAGGAAAAAACTTTGAATTGGGAGGGCAATCCTCCCAATAACCGATGCCCCCAAACCCACACGGTTCACAAGTAGAGTATACTAGGGTGAGAAAACCATGTCAAGGAACCTGCAAAATGATCCAAGAACTTTGGGAGAAGGGGTACTCTCATCGATCGACAAGGAAAGCGACACATACTAGGGGTAGCGAATGCTTAAAAAACACAGACTCGCTAAGTGGTATGTATTTTGACACACTTAGAAGGTCGGAGAAGTGTGATAAGCTTTGAATGGAAGCCCGATAAATGGCAGCAGTAACTCTAACTGTCCCAAGGTAGCAAAATTCCTTATCGCATAAGTAGCGACCTACATGAATGGTGCAACGACTGTCCCACTATCTATGCATGGCCTGGTGAAATTGAATTCTCCGTGAAGATGTGGAGTACCAACGGGTAGATGGTAATACCCCGTGCACCTTGACTATAGCTTCATAGTGATAACCTTGATCGAATGTGTAGGATAGGTGGGAGGTGGTGACACACAATGACCAATCATGAAAGACCACTCTTTTTATCTAAGGATGCCTAATTCTACACCCATCATTCGAGGGGTGGGTAGTTTATCTAGGGTGGATGCCCAAAGAGTAACGGTTTATGAAGGTAGGCTCAAGCATTTCGCCGGTATATAAGCCCGCGACTGGGTCAAAACAGAGAAAAAGCCCATATACAGATCCCGAGTCCGGTGGAAGGCTCTCGCCAACGGATCAAAGGGATAATAGGGCTAATGACTCCTAAGAGCTCTTATCGACGTTTGGCACCTCGATGTCGACCATCACATCACCGGGTTGAAGAAGGTTGCTATTTGTCGATGAAAGTGGTAAGTTGGGTTTAAACATCATGACGAGCGGTTCCCTATATACCATTGGTGTGAAAAGGAGAACTATGAGGAGCCAACCCTAGTATGAGAGGATTGGGTCAGGTCAACCTATGCAAAACCGATTGTTATGCCAATAGTAGCACTCCAAGTTGGTATGGAAGAACCGGCTAGCGGGAAATCCTTCTCTATACAAGTTCTCCTATGAGGTTTTTGAACAGAACTTCAATAGGTGAGAGGTGTAAGCACTACGAGGTGTGAAGCGATATCATACTAAATGAATGGAACTTTACAACAAAAAAGGAAAGAGAGTCGAACCTGTGCACCCGAAGCCGACCCTTCTCGGGTCTTGAAGAAGAAACCTATAGCAAGCGTGAATTGAATTGGACCCATCGCTCATGACCAAGACTATAGGTTCAAATCCCGCCCCCTAATCACTTGAGATGTTGAGAAAGATGGCCGATGCATAAGATAGTGTGGCACCCATTGAATCATATAGAGTTTATAGCTGGCCATGCACACACAAAGACCTAGGATAGTCAAAATAGAAAAAGACAAGTCGCTAACATGGAACGAGCTTCCTTGGCTTGTTCGTTATTGCCTTGCCCTTTCGTGCTTCCTCAATGTCCTTGTCCTAAGTGTTTTACCATAGAATCCCTAGCTTGAACTTTATGACAGATCTATAGAAGGCAGCTAGATCCCTTTCTTTTGAGTCTTACTCCAAAAAAATATTATATTCTCTAGTGAAAGAGTGAATAGGTTTGATAGAATGAAAGATTATCCCATACCACTAGCGCCGCGTAGTGCCTGACTTTGTGGTAAACAAAGTCTAGCAGTTTAGGAATGACTCAATAATGGAACAGATAGTGAGAAAATTGGTACTAGGTACTCTTTTTTTCATGACTTCTCGATCGGATAAGGTCGGTAGAGCTAGTTCTCTAAGCGGTGAACCCTGGCGACTTGCTTTCAATCCACACCTAACATTCATGATCTGCCTCACTTGATCAAGTTTGTTGATCTCTCAAAAAGAGCGAACTTCTAATCCATTCCCCTATCTTTCCTCTTTTGAGACCAGGATTCTCGAAAACTTAACCAGTCAGAAAAGAAGCATCGACATTCTATACAATGAGTTTTGTGATCCGATACTACTCTGAGGGATTCACTTCATTGTGTATCTTCCTTCTCCACTTTCAGATAGCATTGTCAGTCATTGATGCAAGAATCTTGTTTCCAATTTATTGACCATCCTGACCAAACTAATCTTTTGAGACCAGGATTCTCCAATCTATGGTGTTTAATTTTTAGTATGTGTTGTGTGTATATGTGAGGGGGACACCACGCAAATCTAAGGATGTACTTATTAAGGTGATTGAGTATGACATCAAGGAAAAGTGTACCATCTTAAAATAGAAGTCACTACTGATGGACTAATCACTAATAAGGACTCAAGGAAAGATAGGTCTTTGGTATACTAGAGATTTTTTCCCTACTTTACATGGATGGATAAAGTAAGGTTTATTTAAATTGAGTTCTAAAGTTTCCTATGGGGGCAAGCCCCCTTAGTTAATTACATCCTAAGGAAGGTGAGTTCCTTAGGAATACTCTCGATTAAAGTAGATAATTATTGCATCCAAAGAATTCAAAGATAGGACTATCAATAAATTAGTTATATTTGAAAGATCAAATTGGATAGATTGAAAGAGAGATTTATTATACAAGGCAAAGGAGATGAGTAGGGAATGCTCATGATACTAGGAAGCCTAGTGATAATTCCAATCTATCCTATGGTTGGGCTTTATATGTTTGATATTAAGGAGAAATTACATGATTGAGTCAAAATTTTATTAGAGAGCTAGGACTTATACTCTAACAACACAAGATTGTTAGGGTGTCAGAGGTAATTTATGCACATGTGAGGGGAAATGACAACCTCAGATCCTAAATCTAAGGAGCTTTGGCAAGGGATAAAGCATGACCTAAATCTAAGGTTAAAGTGGATATATGGTTTTTCTCCATAAGAGAGAGTAAACCACCCGACTACTGGACTTATAACCACCTGGAGTAGTAGCCAGCTAACTCCTCCTACATTTCAAAACCATGCGGTCAAGTCATATGCTTTATAAGATTGTTAGGTTGTTATCTATTTATAAAATAAAATAAGTCCTTAAACCCACTCCCTAAGAGACTAGAGCATGAGGGGTATGAATAATGACTTAATCTAATGCAAATTCTTATCAAATTTTATTTAATTTGGGACTCTTTATTTTGGCACAGGCTATAGGATTTTGTATGCCTAAATGCATGAGAAGTTGATTATGTGCCAAATAAAAAAAAGAGGTGTTCTTCCATCATAGGCTCTTAAAGGTTAAGCCCATTTCTATCTGGCAAAGATGGAAACCCTCTCTTAATAAGAGTGAAATAAGATGATTATGCATGATATTAAACATACAACATCTAGCTAAGGGGTTGTTATATATTTTATCATATAGATTTAATGCCTATGCTTTTACATGAGGTTATGAGTTATTTTAGAGATTTAGTTATGAGTTGTTAGTTTGGGTAGAAAAATTAAATTTTATCCTAGGAGCCTAATCGCATCTAGGCCATACAACAATCACCAATCATAAATAAACTATGAAGCGGCATGCTTTTTTCTAATGCACAAGCTAAACAAAATATCAAATAATTTTATAAATTTATTGCAAAAGAATAAGAGGCCGATGTGGTTAGGTACCGCCATACAACCCGAAAAGAAATGTGGGTAGCCGAGCTCTACCCTTATACATCTCGGTATGATGAAAGAATAATTACAATTACAAATGATGAATGTTATGGGGGTCTTTATTCTTCATTCTTTCTTCTTTACTTCTTTCTTCGTTCATTTCTCCATTTGATTTGCTCCATTTCTTTCTTCCTTTTGTCTTGATTTGGATGTGCTGGCTCCAAAGGCATCACATGGTACAAAAGATTTGGTCTTATTGCCAATGCTCATCCTAATCCCTCATAACACTTATCCTAATCCTTATGCAAAATTACATTAAAAAAGGAAAATAAATCTAGCTACACCTACAAAATAAATGTTAACTAAACACAACATACAATCCAAGAAGTTATACGAATAATTTGGACTTAGCACCCCACACATGGGTAACCAAGCCCACCTGTCCAAACTTGGGCTATGCTTATGGGTATAAGCAACCTACATAACAAAAGCATTTCTATTTTTATTACAGCAGCCCCTTAAGCATGACCCCTTGCAGAAAACATGTTTAGGCTAATAATGACCTAACATCTAAACTACGCACATACACCCTAACATCCAGTCTATAACAACACATCATAAAATAAGCATACATCAAACCATACACCTCCATAACATAAAGCTAGAAGTGGGGACTTTGTCTAAAGTGTGTGCATTAAGGCTTGTGGTGTATGTCCTAACTAGGCTTTAGAGTTGTAATTTTATTAAGTGTGAAGGATTTAATTCATAAAGGGTTGATTTCTCTTTAAGTGATTTAATTAATTTGAAGATTTTACTTAATATTTTCTTTTATTTCATTTGACCAACAAAAAATAACTAAGTGTTATAAAGAGAAGAAAGAGAGGAAACCTATCTTTCATCCCTACCTTAAGCCACTTCTAAAGTAAGTTAATTAATCAATTTCCTTTAGTGAGTGGTTTATTACATGTTTTGATAAATCCTAAGTTTAGGTTCACTCTAAATGACCTTTTCAATAAGAAAGACATCTTAGGATTAATTAGAATAAATTACCATCACATAACACATATTCATTCATTTCTTTCCATCATGTATATCATGCATATGATTAAGTCCTAAGCATACCTATACATATAGTGCATGTCTTAGCACACTTAAATGATGAATGCAAAGAAATGTGCTTGGAATTTAGATATTTCATTTGGTTGAATTATGAATGCATATCTTTTTAATAGAAAAAGAGAAAATTTTCATCCAATAGTTAGATACACATTCACATGTACAAACATTTTAAGTGAGTATCGCGTTATTATTCGCACCGGTAGACAAGACCTACTTAAAATAATGCCTCACAGCCCCGAGGTGTCCAGACTAATATACCACTTTTTTTAGGTACATGTAGATGTATAAGCAACTATATATAGAAAAACCCATGCAAAAGTTGTATTTTTGATTTACTTGATTCATGTTACTTATTCATTGGTTATATTGCACATTCATATGTATAAGAGTTTAAGTGAGGATAGTGCCATTATTTTGCACCAAGGGCATATAGTACAAGACCTACTTAAGGCTACTTAAAGCCTCGTAGCTTCAAAGTGTCTAGACTAATATACCACTTTTCTCAAATACAGGTGAATGTACAAAAGAGCCACAAGAGCAAGAAGCCATGCAAGAGGTCACATTTGATTTGATTGCATGATTTACATATGTGATATGAAATTCTTCCTAAGTCTTAGCATGGAGATGCATAGGAATAGATTTAGACAAATGTTATGTTCTTTTCAAATGAACTTTACATTTGTAAATCTATATGAATCTATGTAAGATAAGGAAAGAGAACTTCATATTGCATATCTTATATTATCAACACATGCAAACTTATAGATACTTGTAATTAACATTACTTCATATATTATAATTGATTTATAGGCTTTTGAAAATAGCTTTTGGTTTAAGATTAATAATAGCCACACCTATTTTTAATTTAAGTCAACACATGCAATTTGACATAGAAGAAACCATTTCATTTAATTAGTTTTAAAAGAAATGAATGCATGATTTCACATGGCAATATTTAATATGATTGGAAGGAAATAAAATAATATAAGCACATGATCTCAATCATCCCAATTAATTCCTAAGGATAATCATATTAAATAAGGCTATTTAAAATAAACCAAAGTTCTTAAAAGACATTTTTATTCTTGAGTTTGATTTGATTTAGAAAATATGAAAGAGGTTTTCTAATCCTAATCCAATTCCCCAAGTGTGAATTAATTTTGTTTAATGAAGAATATTTAGGTTGATTTTATGTTTTGATTAGGTTAAGGTGTAAATTAAGTGAATTAATTAAACATATATCACCTTAAGTTAATTAACTAATTAATAATAAGCCAATATGATATGTAACCACATGAAAAGTAAATTTGCAATGCTCCTAAGAAATGAAAGGGGCCTAATGTAAATGGCTTATGATTAATAGTTAATTCAGCTTAAGGCATCTCACTTAACTACTTTTATGGTTTTCTCACAAATGTGAGCTAACCATAATTTCATTATCTCTCACCTTGGGTTATTGAACACCTAGAGAGATACCAAGGTCAATTAAAGGTAACTTAGGGGTGAAGTGGAATTTAGATTAAGTTGAATCAAGCTTATTAAATAGTTGATTGAATTCTTTGATTACATTTTTATTAGGATGATGAAATTAATTTAGGGAGAGGGATCAAGGACAAGGCCTTAATCTTTAATCCCTAAGTCATTTCAAACACTCAATTAGGCTCTAACTTTTATCTTGGAAGTTAATTGATTAATTAAGTAATTAATTACATCATTAATCATAAATTAATGTAATTCTAAAATGTGAAGGAAATCTAAGAAATGAATTTGGAAAAATATCCTAATTACACTTCCTAAGTTCCCTTACTATTCCACAGAGGTAATTAGGCTTAAATAATTAATTAAACCACTCTTCATTCACTAATTATCACTAATTAAATTATGAGACTAATTAAGACTTAATCAATTGATTTCCCTAATTAAGTAACCAATAAAATCCCAAAAAATAGTGGAGTCAGAGGTCATCCCCCTAGACATCCATAAACAATTTGAGATTAATTGGATGCTTAATTAAAGAGTAATTAAGCTAAATAGATTTTTAATTAAACCTTAATTAAGCTAAGATCACTATTCAAAATTAATTAATAATAATTTTCTAGATTATGTAAAATACCTTTAAAATGAGCAAAGTTTCCATTTTTTGGATTTTTCTACAATTAGTTATGAATTTTAAAAGTTTCAAGCTTAAAAATAATTAATTAGCCTTAATTCATCCCTAATCTCATCGGGCCACGTGGCAGCTGATGCGGCATGCTTTCCATGTGGTAGTATAGGATTGGTTATTAAAGTTGTCACATCTGCATGCTGACTTAGCTGGTGGTGGATGCAGTTTCCCATGGAATGTCCAATCTAAGATCAGATGGCCACAATTTGATCCACGGGTTTAGAGAGAAAACAACGAGGATCTACCATGATCTAATCACAGCCATCCATTCCAATCACATGGAATGGAAAGCATATGCACTTCCTCCTTCACCAATGGGAAAGGCAGGCACCATCTATCTTTCCCCATTCAATTTGAGCTCACCCAAGCTTGGATTGGGATAAAACTGATCCCACACCTTCGAAAAGGAGGGGGTTGCACATCCAATGATCAAATTCACATTGGATTCAAATTCTATGCAAAAAGACCAAGCATGATTTCCCTATTGCTACTATTTTGAGGAATTACCTAATCAAAACTAAGACCAGTCGAGATCAATGGAGGTAGGTTCGTCTAGTAGAGACGAAGCCTTGTTGAAGAAATTAGAGGTTGATTTGATGTGGAAGATTGACCACCTCACACACGTAGGGGCCTTGACTCCGATCGAAGTCGCACCTATGGCCACTTGGGAGCCCGAGAAATGACTCATTTTGCTTCAACGGAGTGTGGTGAGAGTGTGGGTAAGAGGAAGTGAAATGAGGGAGTTTGGATCAAGATTATCCTCCAAATTTTGGCCTTACACAAGAATGGAAAATTCAGATTTTGGAATGCTCAGGAAAGCTTGAAATCACTCTAGGAGGTTTTGAAAATGCCTTAGGGACTCAAAACTTTTGAATGCCTTCCAAATTATGCTCGAATTGAGGGGGTATACCACTCAATCCATAGAAAGATGGACGGCTATGTGTGCATGATCTGTGCCAATTTTCCATTGTCTGACCACCTGACATGTCTACATCAAGTCTAGGTGGCATGCCAAGGATGGGAGAAGTGATGGGAGGTTGCCATGGATCCATTATGCAAGGGTTGCAAAGCTTGGATCCATGGGGTGCTCGATTTGAGTTGGAGGTGAGTCAACTCACCTCCCAAAGGTCCATGGATGACCTAAAGTGGGTTAGGTGGCGTAGGTGGGTCAGGAGAAGGTTCTATTGAGTGCTACAGGGCTGTCATGGGGATGGGAGAGTTGACTTGGCTTGGATCCATTGGTTTTGAAGCTTAAATCTCATGGTTTGATGGCTAATCCCCTTGGATGGGGCCCACTTGGCTTTTGGGAAGTTTTTGGAATTTTAAGTTGAGTTAGATCAACCCACAAGGTTCCATAAATTGGATTTGAGTGGTTTGGCTTAAAATGGTCAAATGGGTTCAATTTATGCTATTTTGGGTTGGGTTGACCAATTGGTCAAATTAGGTCAAACCAAGGCTTGGGTTAGCTTCATATGATGATTTTAGATGTTTTAATTCAATTGTTTTACGTTGGTTTGGCCTAGGATTGGATTTGACTCATTTAGGTTCAAAAGGGTCAAATTGGTCAAGTTGACCAATTTGACAAATTTGAGCAAATTGGGTCGGGTTTAGTGTTGAGTCAAGTTCAATTGGTCAATTGAAAATGATTGTAGGCTTTGGTTTGATTTAATATGGATTTAATTTGAATTTTGGCCAATTTAACCCTTTAGGTCAATTTGGGCTAGGTTGGGTCAAGTTGACCAATTGGTCAACTTAGGCTCAATTATGGCTTTGGTCAAGTTCAATAAGTGATTAGGAATGAACTTGAGCCATTGGTTGCAATCAATTTGGATCAAATCATGATTTGATCTATTTTATCCTTTTAGGCCAGTTTGGGTCAACTTAGGTCAAATGGCCAATTGGACTTGGTTTGGCTCAATTGATGGTTTGGTCATATTCAATCATTGATTATGAATGGATTTGAGTTAATGGTTTTAATCAATTTGGCATATGGTGGATTTTGGCTAGTTTGGGTTTCATTTTGGTTAAATGTTGACTTGGTCAAGGGCTAGGTTTGACTTGGTTTGACCCAATTCAATGCAATTGACACCCTAGAATGATTGTTGATCATGATTGAAGGTTTAGATGGGCTTGGTTCAATCAAACTTGGGTTAGATTAGAACATGGATCAATAAAGTTTTTAGGCCACTTTAGGTCATGTCGACCTAGATGGGTTGGTTGGCTTGATCATGGCTTGATCCAAGTTTAGTTGAGTTGATATATGGATTTAAAGTGGAAATATAAATCCAATTGCAAGTGGTTTGGAACTATATGGGTTTTTGTTTATATGACAATTTTCAATTCAAAAGGGTCAACATAGGCTTGACTTGGGTTCTGTTTGAGAATTTTGGTTTGTATTCATATTTGCATCAATGATTGAAGGAATGATTGAATCATGAAGAAATCCATGGGTTTTGAGTTGATTTGGGTGTCATTTAGCCAAGTTAAAAGTTTGGTTAGAAAATTAGAATTTGATTTGATTTGGGTTTGGTTTTGGCCATTTGGATTTATATTTCATTTATATTTGTGAATATAAATGAAGGTATAAATAGTTCATGAGAAAATCACTTGAGTTTGGAGTGATTTGGAAGGTGACCAAATCTAGGGATGTGGGTCAAGAAGGCTAACTTGGATTTTGAATTGGTTTGATTTATTTTGATTTGGTTTGAAGGGTTTGAACCTAGATTTCATTTATATTTATGAATATAAATGAAGGAATGATTTATTTATAAGGAAATAAACCAAGTTTAAGTTAGTTTGAAGGAGTTTTGACTAAGAATATGAAGGCGGTTCAGATGGCTTATAAAGAGATTTGGAATTTGGACATAAACATGGGTTTAAATTATTTGGAGTTAATTTGGAATTTGGAATCTTGGATTGGTATTTGGTTTAAGATTAAATTTTATAATTGAGAAAATCAATTGAATGGGAGTTGATTTGAATTTGGTTAAGACTAAGTCCATAAGATAAAATCAAAGGGCTTAGAGTGGGATTTGGAATTTGAATTTAATGATGGATTTCAATCATTTGATAGTTGAATTTGATTTTGGAATTTGAATTTGAATTTGAGGTTTGGTTGAAAGAAGGAAGCAAGATTGGGTTTTGGGTGGGTAGGCAAGTTATCTCACAAGGCACAACCTATTCACGTGGCTAACTCTTCTAAGTCTCTAGGGTTAGGTTAAGTATTCACTAATCACTAAAGTGTCTTAAGACTAAGAACTCTTAGTGTCTATAAGAGTCCTAAATCTATCATGAGGAAGTTGAGAGCTCACTCCAAAGTTGATATAAGTCCCAGGTGACATTCACTCTGGTATTAAGTCAGATCAATTTATTGTGCTACCAATAGGTCACCCCTAAGTCGAGTTCAATTTGTTTATTGTGCAAAGGTCACCCTTATTATTCTTTACTTTAGAAGATGTAGGTCTTGTATTCCTTCTTCCTAACATAGCCATTACACACCAAAATGCAACCCCTTAGGTTCATGCTCACACGGTAGACTATCCCTTTGGATTTGTAAATCTAAGAGAGGACAAGTCGATATAGCCCCTTCTCTGGGTCCATCGCATGGTCCATAAATTAAATCTATTATTTGGTGAGCTCACATCCCTAATCAATATGCCCTTAATTCAAAATAAAACTAAGCCAAACAAACCATATCAAATCAAATGAAATAAAGATAAAATTATCTTGACTACTTTTGAGTTGACATAAGTCCCCAGCGACATTCACTAAGTAGTCGTCCTAAGTTAGGTTCAATTTGTTGTGCATCCAATAGGTCAACCCAGCAGTTGTTCCTCACTTTGGAAGATGTAAGTATGCTGCCTTCTTCTAACGACCATTGCACCGAAAGGCAACCCTTAGGTTGGCTAGCTCTACCCCACAGTCGGTAGACTATCCCTTTGGATTTGTAAACCTAAGGTAGGTCAAGACTAATATAGCCCCTTCTCAGTGGGTCCATCACACAGTCCATACATTAATTCAAATTAAATTAAACCCAATATGATTTTCCCCAGTTGAGTTAAATCAAACCCTTCTCTAGTGGAGCCTAAACCATATATAAAAAGTCAAGCAAATAGATCAAATTCAAAACCAACCACCTCAGTGGAGCCAATTTAAACAACTCCCCAATAGAGTCTAAATCAAATAAATCCAACCAAACTCTTATTCCCAGTGGATACATCCCCAAACAAATCAATGAAATCAAACTCAAATCTCAATCCCTAGTGGATAGCTTTGCCGCTTCCAGTGGAAGGTTCATATGTGATCCCTGAACTTGAGCCCATATCTTTTATGATACCTCCACATCAATTAAAACAAAATAAATTAATGTTAATTTGATCTTAATCCCTAGTGGATTACAGATTCTTATCTCTAGCGGATCTTCTTTCCACAAATCATATAATCAAATCAAATTCAAACTTTATCACCAACATAGTTTCTTCTTCTATGCCTTCGACATAGACCCCTCACATGTCTTGTCAAATTCATGTGTGATCCCCTAGCTGATCTTCCTCCATGTCCTTGACATGGAATTCTCATCAAATCTTATTTCTTCTCTTATGCACACCTTTAATACTTCAACCAAAAGCCTAACAATGTATTCGTTCAAATTGCATCATCTTAACATTGTAATCAACATTTTAAGATTTGTGATGGTGCAAGCTCAAAATAACTTTACAATATCATGCTAAACATATTATAGTGTGAATTAACACACTATATTATATAATAATATATAATGTTATATTATAATTTTCTATAATATAATATGTTTTCTAACATTACACCTCATTTGAATCATTTTAAAAGAACAAATAATAAAATTTTCTCAAAATATGAATAATGTTCATTTTGGATGTAAAATTGTTATTCTTCTATTAGAAATGGTATAAAATAGCATGATTTTGGTGTTACAACTTGGTGTGTTTCATGAATTTGGCCAAATTCTTCCATCTCAACCTTCAAATTAATATTTTTGTGAGTTTTGATCCAATGTATTATAACAAAAGTAAAACATACTAAAATGTACAATAACATTTTGTAACACACCACCACATTCATATATATGTGAACTTATATTGTTATGTACATTATATTTTAGTATGCTTTCATATAATATATTATCTTACATTACACCTTAAAATGAATCACTTTAAGCAAAAAAAATTTTAAAATTTGGATGAAATATGAACATTTATTTTGGATGCAAAATTCCATTCTTTTGATTAAATGACACACCATAGCACACTCCCAATGATGTTCCCAAAAGCTTACCTTAAATTTGGCCAAATCCCATCATCTCACCTATAAATCAAGTATTTTTATGAATTATACCGGTACAAACTCTACTACATCATACTATAACAAACTAAAATGTGCTAAACAACAAGTAGTAATACATAATAGTATGCTATAATGCATGATGCTACTATATTATGGCATCCTATATTATTATACTATAACATATTATGTTATATTATATTATATTGCATATCATCACAAGGGATTGCTTAAGATAAAAAATCTTTAAATTAGTACAAATAATAAAAAACTATATATTTTAGTCATATTACTTACATATTTTAAATTGAAACAATATATTATGATGCCATGCTCTACTATTATTAATTTGGCCAAATTCCACCATTTTAAAGTCTAAATCAACATTTTTATAAATAATGCTAATGTAGGACTTCATGATTGTAAAATACTAAAGAATTTAAAATGCAGACAATATATTATGATATATGATGCTATACTATGTTACAACATATAATATTTATTTTGAACATAAAATATTACTTCTTAAACTACAAGTGGTATAGCACACCGTTGATGTTTTCACTGGAATAGAGAAAAGAAATGACACCACATAGAGTTTAGGAATATTTTATTTAGATGACCAAATATGGCATTAAGGAATAAGCATATTATCTCAAAAGATAAACATGCTCTCCAGTAATGGATTCAATCATTTCAAAAAAAGACACAAGGCTAATGGGTCTTTCGTGTACAGTATTTTCCCACGAACTACATGAAAAAAGTAGACAGGGTTTATTTTATTTCGGGATCATGGTTCTCTATAAAGGCAAGCCTCTATAGTTAATTATATCTTAGGAAGGGTCTCTTTCTAAGAATACTCTCAATTAAAGAAACAAGTGGTTATTCCTAAGGACTACTAAGGTCGCTTTTAATGGAATGAATTTTGGAAATTCAATTATGAGAGGTCCAAATTGGAGAGAGTTATTTTTAAGAGTCAAATGGAAAAGAGTAGGAAATGCCTATTGATACCGGGATGCCCAGTAGACATTTCATCTATCCTATGATTGGGCTTCAAATTTGGGATTTTAATTTTAGAATTCAAGTTATCATTTTTTTAGAAATCTAGGGCTTGGATTCTAGCAGCACAAGACTGTAGAAATGCCTAGGGTTGAAGACTTATTCCTAAAAACATGCTTCAGAACCTAGTCTATAGGTGCTTGTAACACATGTCAAATGCTCAACCTAGTTTATCATTGGGAATCATTGGTCATTCTCCTCACTTGGGGAAACTAACCTATCCCTGACTCTTTTGGACTTACAACCTTCCTAGGGAAGGCTACCAGCTAACACCACCTAAGCATATTTTAAAATAATGAGGCAAAGTCATATGAATGCAAGATGGGCAGGTCATTTGTTTAGGAAAGAAATCTATGAACCTAGGCTTACTCCCTAATCCCTAAGATTATGTAGGGTATGAAGATGTACCTAACTAATGTATATTTTTTAGATTTTTATAATTTTTGACTCGAGATTCATTTAGGTCATAGGAATATAATTTATGCCTAATGTATGTAATTAGAAAAAGATTATGGGCCAAATTAGAATAGAAGAAGGTGTACTTCCATCATAGGCTCTCAAAGGTAAAGTCCAAGTTCTCTGGCAAGGATGTAAGTCCTTCATTAATCAAGAGTGGAATAATATGATTTATGCATGATATTAAAACATCAACTAAGGGGTTGCTTCAAATTTTATCTTGCTTTAATACCTAGGCTTTTATATGAAGATTATGAGTTGTATTTATTTTTATGTTTCGATTGATTTAATTGGGTAGAAAATTTAGTTTATCCTATGAGCCTATGTCCAGGCATTCATCATAGCATAAACATAGCACTGAAAGAAACCTAAGAAAAGCATGTTGTTTCTATTGCGCACCCAAAATAAATCAAGCCATATTAAATTATATAAGGAAAAGGCCAATGCAGCGGGGTACTGCTATACACCCTAGAAGAAAGAAAAAAGGTCAACTGAGTTCTACCCTTATACAACCCAGCCTAGAACTATAAGTTTAGATCTATGGGTCTTCTTTCTAGAAAAGTCTTCTTCTTTAGGGACATCCATCGGGCTCCAGGGACCGCACCATCTCCGGTTGGGTTACTCTTAATCCTAGACCCCATAGATCATAACCTAATTTTAAGCTCAAATTTACATTTAAAATAAAAAAGAAATCTAATAGATGTTAGAAAATACACACACCATACAAAGAAGTTTATATTTCACATATATAGCATTGGTTGCCAAGCCCTCTATCTATGGACTATGTTAAGATTTTCAGCACCTACAAGCAAAACAATAATTTTATGATTTATTTATCACAATCCCTTTAACATTCTAGGAAACTATGTTAAATCTAGAAAGAACATGTCTAACTCAAGCCTAGGCATCCGTCTAAAGCAATACACCGACATGTGAAACAACAACATATCACGGAGATTTAAAGAAAATCATAGAATGATCTAATCCTAGATCTAGAGTCCATGACCTAAGTAATCTAGTGTGTAAAATGGGGTTTGTGTGGCAAGGCTTTGCTAGGCTCCTTTAAGTTCAAGTTTAAATTTGAAGTTTGAATTCGTTTAATTTTTACCATTGGTTGGTTTCAATTCAAATGGTTTAGTTATTTAATTTCCATTTTTTATTCCATTTTATTTATTAAAGTTGTATAGGTTTTCAGGAATGAGAAATATAATGAATTGCATTTTTAGGTGAAACTCACTTTATTCCACATCCTAAATCCTAATGAAATTTCCAAAAATCTAACTAAGATCCTTAAGTATTTTAATTAATCCTTTTGATGTTATTTATGTTTGGATTAGTTTTATTTTATTTCATTTATTTGAATTGGTTTATTTGATTTAATTTGTTTGATTTGTTTCATTTTGTATTAAACTATGTGGGTTTCATTTGATTTGGCTTATGTTAATTTAAAGAGTTTGATTTTATTCAATTTAACCTAAGTTATTAATTATGAATTTGTTAGCTTAAGGTTTAAGTTCATTAATATGAATTAGTACCTTTGGTTTGTTCATGGATTATGCTTAACTAAAGCACTTAGGTTAATTATTTGATCTAATTTAATTAATAGTTTTAGATTCATTATTTAAATTTGTTAGAGATGAATGATTTTATTAAACTTCATTGATTCAAAGGTTAAGATTTAAGTTAATTAATAATTTTATTAACTAAGGTTTTATTTAACCTAAGATTGAATTTGATCACTTTAATTGACTTAGGATATTTAGAGAAGTTTGAATAGTTTTCTAATGTTTGATGGAGATTAGTTTGAATTACCTCTTTATTTAATAGGTTAATTAATTTCCTTAACAATATTTGATTAACATTGACCTAGGATTTAGAAATATGAAAAATCTAATCTAGAGATCATTTAAACTTGAAATATTTCTGGCAAGTAGGGTTACATGCAAATTTTATATACCAAAAGTTTCAGCTTCCTTAGAGATGTAATTAGGGTGTAATTAAGGATTTAATTATTTCATTCAAACCTAACTTACGCTTAATTTATTAAGATTCATTAAAGGATTTTATTTTTCTTTTATTCTTCACTGTAATACCTTTCCAATGCGGGTTTATTCATAATTTTTGGTTAAATGGTTGATTTATTATGATTTAATTAAATTTAAGTCATTTAATTAAATTATTTAATTCTTTTAATTACCTAATTGAGTTAATTAATGACTTTTTTATGTTTAGATAGGTTTAATTAAGTTTAATTAGTTTTCTAATGTTCATTATTATTTTTTATGTTGATTTAAGGTTGTTAGATCAATATTTCACAATTATTTCATTAAAAATTAGTTAATTTAATTAATTAAAAGGTTAAGCATATGAAATTTCAATTTCCTTTAAATTCAGAGAATTAAATCCCCAAAAATTTACTTAAGGTGTATTTTATTTTTAATTTCATTTTCTCAAAGTTTCAAATTAATAGGATTATTAATTTGAGTAATTAAGGGTTTAATTTTCAATTAAACCCAAAGGTAAATTACCCAATAAAATTGGGGATTTTAATTTCTATGGATTCTCTCATCAAGATGAATAGAGCTTTTATTTGTAATTTTTGATTTATATTTGATTTTATATGATTTTAGAAGTTTTTACATTTTTTTAATTAAATTATTTAATGATTTTTAAATGGGGTCCCACGGGATCCGCCATGCGCGTGCATGCTCTGCATGGCATCCCATGTGGCATTGAGTTGGTCCGTGGCACCACCGGCGGCGCGTGATCAATCGATGCAATGACCGGTCGATGATCGGACGGTCCGGATCGATCCCTCGATTCCTACAGGTAAAATCGATCCGTGGTTCTAGATCTAGGCGTCGATCCAAATACATGGATCACATGGAGATCATCTCCTTCAATTCTTGCGAGCGAGGCGTTGATAGTATTTTGCTAATATCTTTTGATATAGGTAATGAAATTACATGATTTCAAGTGCTACATGATCGTGGAAAGAAATCCTATGATTCTATTCAGTTGGATCAACTTAAAGATCATGTTTCCTATTAAACTGACCATAACCAAATTTTTGAAGAAAAAGCTTAAGGTCAACAATGGCATACATCAATTCCTTGGACGGTTCACCTTGCAATTGATCCTAGAGCTTCGAATGCTTGAAACGAACTTGCTTGCCAAAGGAATTAGGTTAATTCCATGCAGATTGCTCCCTAGGCCAACCCTTGATTACTCTTTTTTGGTTTTGATGGTTTGTAGTGATTAAGGACACTTGGGGGGAGGGGGAAATCTCATTTTGGTTTAGTTTTAATATGTGAAGGTGTGTGTGTGTAAAATTGTCTTTGGAGAAGTCTCTATGGGTTTTCTATATGGTTGAAAGCTATATTACTCTTTCCTAGCTATTCCTTGGTCAATTTTTTAATGAAGGATCATAGAAGCTAGCTATGCACTCCTTCTCCATCCACACTGTCTATGTGAAGAGGTGGGAAGAAGGGAGAAGGAATTTGACTTCTCATTCTTTTGCTTGTATTAGTTTTCCTTATTTTTATTTTACAATAATGCAAGATAAGTCTAAGTAGCTTGATTAGGGATGTAAACCTTAATTAGAAGGGTTCAAGTATGTGTTACCCCCATCCCATGTGATTTGGTTGGAAGTGGTTTGATATTTCCTTATTTCTTTTATCTTTCTTAACTCACTTTACCCAAATTGGGTTACGTGAATTAAACATAATTTCTTATGGGTCAAATGACCCATTTGACCTTACACCCAAGGTTAGGTTATGTCCCATCACCATCCCCATATGATTTAGGACAATCAATTTAAAGTTATTTTGACTTTTCTTGAATTTGAGTTCAATGTGGCTTATTTAGGTTATTTTGATTTAAGGATTTAATTTACCTAATCTAGGCCTTCATGGACTCAAATTATTTATTATTGTGATCATACATATTCATTTGATTATTTAAAATTTATTTGATGATTTAATTTAGTCAAATTTAGTGGGTTGACTTTTTTGACCAAGTGGGCCCTTAAGTCAACTCTAGGTTGACTAGAGTTGACTTTAGGATTGACTTTGAATTTTTATTTTATTTGCATCAATTCACTTGATTTAATTTATGTTGGATGTTTAAAACCAAGTAAATTGGATTTAGCTCAAAATGTATTTCTAAGTTACTAAGCATAGTGACTTTGAAATTTGAAGTAGAAATCCTTATTTGAACTTGATATCATTTTATTGCTAAAATGACCTCTTCTAAAATGAGGTCAACACACTTTTACTACAACTAATTCCCACTTCAAATTTAATAAATTTCATTATCGATTTATTAAATCAATATTTTTATGATTTATATTATTATAGACTATGAGTACAATACCATAATATACTAAAACATTTCAAAACATCTTCTAACATCCAGAAACACATCACTATATGCTCAAATATATGATGCTACATTATACTATAATATATGGTATTATAGTGTGATTTAGGTTTAGGGTTTAAGGTTTTCAAATCTTTAATATTCAAGGGAAAGTCTCTTGAAGACATTTTCTTAAGCTACCATAACTATGTTAGGATTAGGTCATTCTTTAGATCTACTCCTAATGACATCTTTATTCAAGGTTTAGGGTTAGGGTTTAGGGTTAGTTTAGGGTTAATTTTGTTTAGTGTTTAGGGTTTAGGGTTTAATGTTTATGTTTGTAGGTTTTAGGGCTTAGGGTTTATGATTTTAGGGTTTAGGGTTTAGGGTTTAGGATTTTAGGGTTTAGGGTTTTGGGTTTAGGGTTTAGGGTTTTGATTTAGGGTTTTGAAGGTTTAGGATTTAGGGTTTAAGATTTTTTTAATAGAGAACAAATTTAGATTCAACATTTCTTCTTTTGATTTCATCAACCAAGTAGCACCAAGTTTTCTAAGACACAAGGGACATAGATAAAAAATGAGCACCCATAGAGCAAATTAAAACCTAGATAAGTAGAACCTCTCTATAAAGACAATTCCATAAGTAGCGTAGATTAGATGCTTTGTTTCTCCATTTCTATCGAACCACCACGGCCTCTGAGTAGCGGATCCACCATCATATCCCGATCTCTCCCGGTCACCACCATGGTAACCTCCTCCTCCTGCCCCATTACCACCCTGCTTTGACCACCACCTCCATATC
Source organism: Cymbidium sinense (assembly GCA_021442155.1). Taxonomy (NCBI): domain Eukaryota; kingdom Viridiplantae; phylum Streptophyta; class Magnoliopsida; order Asparagales; family Orchidaceae; genus Cymbidium; species Cymbidium sinense. Next base: position 116,419 of record JAKCPB010001297.1, read on the forward strand.
CATCACTAGATCCCCACCACCCTTTGTGATAATCACCTCACCCTTCACTCCTTCACCTCCACCGATCTAGCCTTTGGTGGCGGTGATGTTCTTAAAGTTCATTCTTAGGGTTTAGCATTTGTAGTTAGTTTAGGGTTTAGGGTTTAGGATTTAGGATTTGGGGTTTTGGGTTTAGGGTTTGGGTATTAGGGTTTAAGGTTTTATGTTTAAGGTTAGGGTTTAGTGTTTAGGGATTTAGGGTTTTGGGTTTAGGATTTTAGGGTTTAGGGTTTAGGGTTTATGGTTTATGGTTTAGGGTTTAGGGTTTAAGGTTTTAGGTTTTGGGTTTTAGGGTTTAGGTTTAGGGTTTAGGGTTCTAGGTTTAGGGTTGTAGGTTTAGGGTTTTGGGTTAGTTTTAGGGATTAGGGTTTAGGGTTTAGGGTTTAGGATTTTTGGTTTAGGGTTTTTTTAAAAAAATTAAGTAAACTAGTAGGTTTAGGTTTATTTAGTTTATTTATTATTTATTATAGTTTATTTTATGTTTTATTTTTTATTTGTTATATTATTATAGTATAGAGTTTACCATAATATACTTTTTCAAAACATCTTATAACATCTAGAAACACATTATGCTCAATTATTTTACATTATTATAATATATGGTATTATAGTATGATTTAGAGTTAGGGTTTAAGGTATTCAAATCTCTATTCAAGGAAAGTCTCTTGAAGACATTTTCTTAAGATACCATAACTATGTTAGGATTACGTCATTCTTTAGATCTACTCCTAATGACATCTTTATTCAAGGTTTAGGGTTTAGAGTTTAGGGTTATGGTTTAGGGTTTGTTTAGGGTTTAGGGTTAGTTTAGAATTTAGGGTTTATGGTTTAGGGTATGGAGTTTAAGGTTTAACATTTAGGTTTGTAGGTTTTTAGGTTTAGGGTTTATGGTTTTAGGGATTAGGGTTTAGTGTTTAGGGTCTTAGGGTTTAGGGTTTAGGGTTTAGGGTTTAGGGTTTTGAAGGTTTAGGATTTAGGGTTTAGGGTTTAGGATTTTTTTTAATAGAGAATAAATTTAGATTCAACATTTCTTCTTTTGATTTCATCAACCAAGTAGCACCCCAAGTTTTCAAGACATGGGATGACATAGATAAAAAATGAGCACCCATAGAGCAAATTAAAACCTAGATAAGTAGAACTATCTTAGACATAGTTCCATAAGATCGGATCATTTTTTTCTCCATTTATCATAACCACCCAGCCTCTCAGTAGCAGATCCCATCATCCCCGATCTCTCCCTCGGTCACCACCATTTTAACCTCCATCTCCTCTCCCCATAACCACTGACCACCACCTCCATATCTATCAACACCCTTATCCACCACCTCTTGTGATAATCACCACGTCTGCCTTCTTCTTACCTCCATTTTACTTAGCCTAGTTGATGTTCCCTTCGTTTTCCCATTCAGGGTTTAGTTTAGTTAGTTTAGGGTTTAGGTTTTAGATTAGGGTTTAGGTTTTTTGTTTAGGTTTAGGGTTTAGTGTTCAGGGATTTAGGGTTTAAGGTTTCGAAATTTAGAGTTTAGGATTTAGGGTTTATGGTTTAGGGTTTAGGGTTTAGAGTTTTGGGTTTTGGGTTTCGGGTTTTAGGGTTTAGGGTTTAGGATTTAGGGTTCTAGGTTTAGGGTGGTAGGTTTAGGGTTTTGGGTTAAATTTAGGGATTAGGGTTTAGGGTTTAGCATTTAGGATTTTTGGTTTAGGGTTTTTTTAAAAAAATTAAGTAAACTAGCAAGTTTAGGTTTATTTAGTTTATTTATTATTTATTTGAGTTTATTTTATGTTTTATTTTTATTTAGGTATGCTTTTTATTTTCTTTAGTTTTGTATATTTATTTTAGGTTGATTTATTTTATATAAGGTTTTTATTTTAGTTTATTTGTTAAGTTTAGGTTTATTTTAGTTAGTTTTATTTTATTTTTTTTTGGTTTAGGTTTTTTTTTTTATTTAGGTTTAGGTTTATGTTTTTTTATTTTGTTTTTAGGTTAAGGTTTTAGGTTTTTTATTTTAGGTTTTAATTTTTAGTTTAGGTTTAGGTTTAATTTTAATTTAATTTATTTTATTTAGTTTAGGTTTAGGTTTAGGTTTAGGTTTAGGTTTATGTTTAGTTTATTTTAGGTTTAGGTTTACATTTTATTTAATTTAGTTTAGTTTATTTTAGTTTATGTTTAGGCTTATTTTATTTGGTTTATTATATTTTTATTTTAAGTTTAGTTTATTTTTTGTTTAGGGTTTAGGTTTATATTTAGTTTTTATTTTATTTCTTTTCTAGGTTTAGTTTTTATTTTATTTAGGTTTTAAAATTTTTAGTTTAATTTTGGTTTTTATTTATTTTATTTTATTTTAGTTTTAATTTTTTATTTTATTTTCTTTTTTAGGTTTAGGTTTAGGTTTAGGTTTAGGTTTAAGTTTTAGTTTATGTTTTTATTTCATTTTAATTTTTTTATTCTATTTTGGTTTAAGTTTTATTTATTTATTTTATTTTAGGTTTTATTTACTTTATGTTTTAGGTTTTAGGTTTTTTGGCTTTAGGGTTTAGGGTTTAGTAGGGTTAGTTTAGGGTTTAGGGTTTGGGGTTTTGGGGTTTAGGTTTATGGTTTAGGTTTTAGGTTTAGGGTTTAAGTTTTAGTTTAGGGTTTAGGGTTTAGGGTTTAGAGTTTTGGGACTAAGGTTTTTTTAGATTGATTCAACATTTCTTCTTTTGATTTCATTAGTAATTTTAGTTTTAAGTCACTATGACATAGATCAAAATGAGCACCCATAGAACAAATCAAAAAAAGGTTAGATCTCTTGTAGATAGTTCCATAAGCTTCAAATCGATCATTCTTATTTCTTATTTTAGACCACCATCTAGTAGCGGGATGTTATAGATCTCTCCCTCCACCACCAGGTAACCTTATTCTTTTAACCACCTCTCCACCACCTCATATCCACTTAGATCCCCACCACTTTATGATTTAGCCTCATTCCACCCATCTTAGGTTTAGATGTTTCATCATGGTTCTACCCATTCTTAGGTTTAGGGTTTAGATTTGGGGTTTAGGTTTAGGGTTGGTTTTAGCTTGGGGTTTAGATTAGGGTTTAGGGTTTATGGTTAGGTTTAGGTTTTAAGTTTAGGTTTAAGGTTTTATAGGATTTAGGGTTTAGGGTTTTTAGGGTTTAGGGTTTAGGGTTTAGGGTTTAGGGTTTATTTAGGGTTTTAGGTTTTAGGTTTATGGTTTAGGTTGTAGGTTAAGGGTTATAGGTTTGGGATTTAGGGTTTAAGGTTGGTTTAGGGTTTAGGATTTAGGTTTAGGATTTAAGGTTTAGGGGGTTTTTATTTTTAAATTAAGTAAAGTGATAGGATTAAGTTTATTTAGTTTATTTATTATTTATTGAGTTTATTTTATTTTTTTATTTTATTTATTAATTTTATTTTTTACCTATTTTAGTTTATTTATTTTAGGTTTATTTATTTTAGTTTAGATTTTTATTTTAGTTTATTTTTAGGTTTAGGTTTATGTTTATGTTTATTTTTAGTTTAGTTTTATTTTATTTTATTTTTAGGTTAAGGTTCTTTTTATTTTTTTAGGTTTAGGTTTAGGTTTTTTTTTTTAAGGTTTAGGTCTTAGGTTTTTGTTTTACATTTATTTTTAGGTTTTATTTTTGTTTAGGTTTAGGTTTATTTTTAGTTTTATTTTATTTTATTTGGTTTAGGTTTAGTTTTAAGTTTAGTTTCTATTAGGTTTAGGTTTTGGTTTTATTTATTTTAGTTTAGTTAATTTTAGGTTAGGTTTAGGTTTATTTTATTTTGTTTATTTCATCTTTATTTTAGGTTTAGGTTACTTTTTTAGTTTAGGGTTTGGGTTTTATTTTTTAAGTATTTTTGGGTTTTATTTTAAGGTTTATATTTTATGTTTAAGTTTTTAATTAGTTTTTATTTTATTTTATTTTAATCTCATTTTATTTTTATTTTATGTTTTATTTATATTTTATTTAGTTTTTTATTCTTAGGTTTATTTTATTTTATTTTCGTTTAGCTTGGGTTTTTATTTATTTTATTTTATTTTTAGTTTTAGGTTTTAGTTTCAGTTTTCATTTTATTTTTATTTTTATTTTATTTAGGTTTAGGTTTTTTTATTTTATTTTTAGGTTTAATTTAGTTTAGGTTTAGGTTTTTAGGGTTTAAGGGTTTATGGTTTAGAGTTTATGGTTTAGGATTTTTCGGTTTAGGGTTTTAGGGTTTATGGTTTATGGTTAGTTTAGGATTTATGGTTTAGGGATTAGGGTTTAGGCTTTAGGGTAAAGTTTTTTTAGGTTTAGGTTTAGAGTTAGTTTAGGGTTTAGGGTTTAGGGTTTTAGAGTTTAGGGTTTAGGGTTTAGGTTTAGGTTTAGTTTAGGTTAGGTTAGGGTTTGGGGTTTAGTTTAGGGTTTTAAGTTAGTTTGGGTTTTTTAGGTTTTAATGTTTAGGGTTTAGGGTTATTTTTAAGGCTTAGGGTTTAGGGTTTAGGGATTAGGATTTAGGGTTTAGGGTATAGGGTTTAGGATTTAGGTTTTTAAAAAATAGATAAAAGTAGGTTTATTTATTTAGTTTATTTTTTATTTATCGTAGTCAATTTTATTTTTATTTTTATTTAGGTTTATTTTTTATTTAGTTTAGTTTATTTATTTTAGGATTATTTATTTTAATTTAGTATTTTTATTTTAGTTTATTTTTTTAGGTTTAGGTTTTATTTTTTATTTTTATGTTTTATTTTGTATTTTTAGGTTTAGGTTTAGGTTTTCATTTTATTTTTTTAGGTTTACCTTTTAGGTTTTTATTTTAGGTTTATTTTTAAGTTTTTTTTAGTTTAGGTTTAGGTTTATTTTTAGTTTATTTTATTTTAATTAGTTTAGGGTTTAGGTTTAGTTTACTTTAGGTTTAGATTTAGGTATTATTTATTTAAATTAGTTTAGGTTAATGTTTATTTTATTTTATTTATTTTAGGTTGAGATTTTTTCAGTTTAAGGTTTAGTGTCAGTTTAGGGTTCTTGGTTTAGACTTTAGGGTTTAGGGTTTAAGGTTTAGCATTAGTTTAGGATTAAGGGTTTAAGCTTTTAGGGTTTAGGATTTAGGGTTTTGGGTTTTGGGTTTTGGGTTTAGGGCTTAGTGTTTAGGGTTTGTTTAGGATTTACAGTTTAGGGTTTAGGTTTTAGGCTTTTTAGAGTGTAGGGTTTAGGGTTTAGGGTTTAGCTTTTATGTTTAGGGTTCAAGTTTTAGTTTAGGGTTTAGGGTTTTTGGTTATTTTTTATCAGAGAACAAATTTAGTTTCAACATTTCTTATTTTTGATTTCATCAACTAAGTAACACACCAATTTTCTAAGACACCTGGCATATAATAAAAAAATGTGCACGCATAGAAATCAAAAGCACTAGACAGTTCCATAGCTAGATCGGATCGGCATTCTTTCTCGCCCATGACCACCAACCTCTCGAGTAGAGATCCACCATCATATCCCGATCTCTCCTTACGCCACCACCAAGGCTAACCTCGTCCTCCTCACCTCCATAACCACCACTCTGACCACCACCTCTCCATCCACCCGGCACCTCAAGATCCCCACCACCACCACTTCATCCTCGGTCTAGAGCACAGTTGGGTGATGATGTTCAAGCCATCAGGTTTGCCATTCTTAGGGTTTAGGTTTTGGTTTGGTTCATTAGGTTTTAGGGTTTAGGTTTATTTTTAATTTATTTAGTTACTTTAGGTTTAGGTTTTGGGTTTGGGTTTTTTAGGTTTAGGTTTAGGGTTAGGGTTTTGGTTTAGGGATTAGGGTTTATGGTTTAAGGTTTATGGTTTAGGGTTTAGTTTAGGGTTTTATGCTTTTAGGGTTTAGGTTTAGGGTTAAGTTTGGGTTTTTTTAGGGTTTAGGGTTTAGGGTTTAGGGGATTAGGATTAGGGTTTATGGTCTTTTTTAAATTAAGTAATGTGGTAGGTTTAGGTTTATTTAGTTTATTTTTTATTTATTTTAGTTTATTTTATTTTTTATTTTTATTTAGGTTTATTTTTTATTTTTAATTAATTTAGTTTATTTATTTTAGGTTTATTTATTTTTTAGTTTAGGTTTTTATTTTAGTTAATTTTAGGTTTAGGTTTATGCTTAGGTTTATTTTTTAGTTGAGTTTTATTTTTTATTTATTTTTTAGGTTTAGGTTTTCTTTTTTTTAATTTTAGGTTTTAGTTTAGGTTTTATTTTATTTTTAGGTTTAGGTTTTATTTTAGGTTTATTTTAGGTTTTATTTTTTGGTTTATTTTAATTTTATTTTATTTAGTTGAGGTTTAAGTTTAGGTTTAGGTTTAGGTTTTATTTATTTTAGTTTAGGTTTAGGTTTATATTATTATGTTTATTTATTTTTATTTTGTTTAAGTTTTTTTTTAGTTTAGGGCTTATTTATTTTTGTTTATTTTAGGTTTATTTTTAGGTTTTCATTTATTTTTATTTTATTTTAGTTTTTTATTTTTTAGTTTTATTTTATTTTTTTTTATTCATAGTTTATTTTATTTTTTTAGTTTAATTTAGGTTTTATTTATTTTATTTTAGTTTATATTATTTTATTTTTTTTTAGAGGTTTTTATTTTATTTTATTTATTATTTTATTTAGGATTACATTTTTTTATTTATTTTATTTTAGGTTTAATTTAGTTTAGGTTTATGTTTTTAGGTTTTTAAGGTTTTGGGTTTAGGTTTTAGGGTTTAGGTTTTAGGATTTTAGGGATTAGGGTTTTAGGGTTTAGGGTTTAGGGTTAGAGTTTAGGGTTGGGGGTTTAGGGTTTAGTGTTTAGGCTTTAGGGTTTGGTTAGAATTTAGGGTTTAGTTTTATAGTTAGTTTAGGGTTTAGGGTTAGTTTAGGGTTTAGGGTTTAAGATTTAGGTAGTTTAGGGTTTAAGGTTTAGGGTTTTAGGGTATAGGGTTTAGGGTTTAGGGTTTAGGGTTAGGGTTAGGGTTTAAGGTTTAGGGTTTAGGGTTTAGGGTTTATTTTAAGTTTAGGGTTTAGGTTTAGGTTAGTTTAGGTTTAGGTTTATTTAGTTTATTTTTTATTTATTTTATTTTTAATTTTTTATTTATTTTATTTTTATTTAGTTTATTTTAGGTTTATTTTAGTTTTATGTTTTTATTTAGTTTCTTTTTTAGGTTTAGGTTTAGGTTTATGTTTATTTTTTTGTTTAGTTTATTTTAATTTTTTTAGGTTTAGGTTTTATTTTTTATTTTAGTTTAGGTTTAGGTTTTTTATTTTATTTTCTTAGGTTTAAGTTTTAGATTTTATTTTAGGTTTATTTTTTAGGTTTTTTTTTTTGTTTAGGTTTATTTATTTATAGTTTATTTTATTTATTTAGTTTAGTTTAGGTTTATTTTATCTTAGGTTTAGGTTTTTTTATTTTAGTTTAGTTTATTTTGGTTTAGGTTTATGTTTATTTTATTTTGTTTTTTTTTAGGTTTAGGTTTTTTTTAGTTTAGGGTTTATTTTTTTATTTATTTTTTTAGGTTTTATTTTTTGATTTATTTTTTAGGTTTAGGTTTTATTTATTTATTATTTTTTATTTTATTTTAGGTTTGTTTTATTTTTATTTTACATTTAGTTTTTATTTTATTTAGGTTTTTTATTTTTAGTTTAGTTTAGGTTTTTATTTATTTTATTTTTGTTAAGTTTTTATTATTTTTATTTTATTTTATTTTTAGGTATAGGTATAGGTTTAGGTTTAGGTTTAGGTTTAGGTTTTAGTTTAGGTTTTTATTTATTTTATTTTTTATTTTATTTAGTTTAGTTTTTTTTAATTTATTTTTTTTTTAGTTGATTTTATGGGTTAATTAAGTTGAACCCTTAATTAGATGAATGAATTACCCTTTATGTCACCTTAAAGTAATTAACTAAATAATTATGAGCCAACATGATATGCATGGAAAATAAACTTAGAATGATCTTGGAAATAAAAAGGCCTAATAATTTCATGATTAATAGTTAATTAGATTAGGACTTAATTAATTACTCTTATGGTTTCCCAACACATGTAATTAACCATAATTTCATTAAACTCCATTATGTTATTAAACTAAAGATCTTATGATTTTATTAATTAAGATTTGATGTGATTATGATTTCAATTTGATTAAGTGGTTTAATTAATTAGTTAAATCTTAATTAATTTCATTTTAAAAAAGGGTGAAATGAACTTGGAAAGGGTCCCAACCTATTCATTCACTTTGAATAATGATTAATAAACTTAATTATCTAATTTGTTAATGTTCATGGTATTAATAAATCATTAATTAACTTAAAGAGAAGTTAAGTTTAGTCAATTTTCCTAATTAAGTGCAATAAATCCCAAGAAAATCAATGGGAGGCAAGGTATCCCATTAAATTAACCCATATAATTTGGGATTAATTGCTCAGTAATTAAGGCATAATTAAGTTAATAAATTTTGTAATTAAACGAATTACTATTTAAAATTAAGATCATTTTTAATTAATTTTCTCTGAAATACCTTTAAAATGAGTAATTCATTTTTTTGAGTTCCATGATTTTTTTTATGATTTTTAGAAGTTTTTATTAAAAATGATTATTAACCCTAATTAAAGCTAATTATTGGTATTGGCACGCTTTCATGTGGCACCATGATTGGCTACTTAAAACTTATACTAGCTTATGTGGCGGTGGACATGCTTTTTTCATTTAGATGGATATACGATTAATCCCACGACTTATAAGATTAATCAGTTGATAGGATATCATGATGGATTTCGATCACATGGAATGGATGGTGCGTGATCTAACCATCATTCAAGTGATGGAGAATGGAGTCATCTCCATTGCTCTGATCGAGCTTACGAGCTGGATCGACTCAAAAGGATCCCCACCTTCGACATTGTCGGAGGATCCAACGGATCACATGAGATGCAAGTTTTCTTCAAAAGCTCCAACATATTTTTTCCTAAGGATCAATTTTGGAAGCCCTCATGAGCTTAAGAGGCTCGAATGATTGAAAGCTTCATCTAGTGAGATGAAGCCATGTGATGGCGACAATTAGATCAATTCCTTGGCGTGGGCCTGATGATTTGGAGCTCTTTGATGAAGTCCCACCTCAGGTTTTAAAGCTTGGGAGATGATTCAACTTGCTCGATGAGCCCTAGGGAAGGTGTGTACAAAGTTAATTTGAGTTTAATGGAGAAATGGGGAAGTTATGTTAGAAATGGGAGTGTCCTATTTCAGGACGGATGGGAATGGCATTTTCCAATAGAATGAGCTTGGGAGCTTGAATGGCTCTAGCGTTGTCTTAGTAAGCTAAATAAATTGTAGGAAAATGGGTGTATAACCTCTCATCTTGATAGGATGGTGGGATCTTTTAATTAGGTAATTAGTGGGTGGCGGGGAAGAGGTAAGTTGGCTGGTTGGTTGAAGGTGTGGAGGTAGGAGGAATCATGGGTGTCTATGGGTTTCAAATGCTCCAATGGAGGGTGAGTGATTTCACTTCTCATGGTTTCCACCCTTGGTTGGGTGGTGTCCTAGGTGCTTAAGTGGACCATTGAGAGAGTACCAACTGGCTAAGGAATGGAAATGACCACTTACATGGGTGATTTGTCTAATGTGATGATCTTGACCCAAGGGTAGAATGATCATTTGGCATTGGATTTGATTTAGGCGGATTTGAAATGAGCCAAAAGTGGGTCAACTGGAGTTGATTTGGTTAGGTTTGGCTCAATTTAACTCATTTAGGTTAAATCGGGTTAGGTTGGGTCAAGTTGACCAATTGGTCAAATTGGGTCAAACCAAGTTGGTCAAGTTCATATGATCATTTGGGATGTTTTGGTTCAAAATGGTTTGGTTTAGTTTGGATTTGATTTTAGCTCATTTGAATTCATTTTGGGTCAAATGGGTTAAGTTGACCAATTTGACTAAATTGTAAAATTAGCTTTGGTTGGTGTTGGTTTGGGTTTTGTTGACAAATTGAAGATGATTGTAGGCTTTGGTTTCAATTAATTTGGATTTTATTTTGATTTAGGCCAACTTGAACCTTTAGGTCAATTTGGGCTAAAGTAATTAAGGTTCAATTGGGTCCAACTTTGGTCAAGTTCAACTATCATTTGGAATGAACTTGAGCCATTGGTTGCAATCAATTTGGTTTATATTTGATTTGACCTAATTTGGTCATTTAGATATTTGGGTCAACTTGGGTCAAGAGGGTCCAATTGGGTTTGGTTTGACTCAATTGAAGGTAAGGTCATATTCAAATATTGATTTTGATTTGGTATGAATCATTAGTTTCAAGGGATTTGTCTTAGGTTGTAATTTGGCTAGTTTGGGTTCATATGGGTTAAGGGGTTGACTTGGTTAAATGACCAAGTTGACTTGGTTTAACCCAATTTGTGATAATTGATCAACCTAGGGTGATCAACAATCATGATGGGAGGTTGATGGCTTAGTTCAATATTTGGGTAGGATTAGAACTTGGATCAAATAGGTTAAATTGGCAACTTTAGGTCAAGTGGACTAATTGGGTTTTGTTGGCTTTATTTTGGGTTGAGCTTGATTTAGTTGAGTTTATATATGGATTTGCAATTTGGCTTGGGTTCAAATGGGTTTTGGTTCATTTGAACATTCCAAGTCAAAAAGGTTAAGTTGGGTTTGACTTGGGTTTTTTGGTTTGGCTTGATGATTATAGATTTCATTTATATTTGTGTATATGATTGAAGGTATGATTGATTCATGATAAAATCAATTGAATTTGGGTTTTGGAATGAAGGAATTTGGCTAAGTCCATGAGTTGAGTCATGTGGCTTAGGTTTGGATTTTGATTTGGTTTGATTTAGTTTTAATTAAATGTATTTTTTATTTAAATTTGTAGATGATTGAAAATATAATTTGTGAGAAAATCAATTGAGTTTGACTTGATTTGGATTAAGATTTGAAGTCCATGGGATAGGTCATATGGCTTAGGAAGGGTTTTGATTTAATTTTATTTAGTTTGATTTAGTTTTGATAATTTGAACATAGATTTGAATTATATTTAAAAAGATGATTGAAGATATAAATTTATTATGAGAAAATCAATTGATTTTGGATTGATTTGGATTAAGATTTGGCTAAGTCCATGGGATAGGTCATATGGCTTAGGAAGGAAGGGTTTCAAGTTTGGATTTGATCACGGGCTTCAATCATTTAGTTTTGGAATTTGGGTTTGGATTTGAATTTGGATTTGATGTTTGAATTGAACTTGAGGTTTGGTTTGAGAAGGTGAACATGGATTGGATTTGGGTTGTAGGTAGGTGGATTATCCTAATCCCTAGGCATAACCTAATATGGTTAACTCTTCTAAGTCTTTGGGCTTGGGTTAGGTGTTTACCATTATTAGATGTGTCTATGACTAGAAGTCTTAGTGTCTAGAAGAATCCTAAGTTTAAGATGGGAAGATTGAATTCGCACTCTGAAAGTGAGGTCAACAGGCCTTAGGCTTCATAGTGTTTCCCTTGGAGATGATGATTGGAAGACCAAAGCCAAGTTTCACATTATAGACTCTGATACATCTTTCAACGCTTTGCTTAGTAGACCATGGATATGAGAATACAACATTGTTCCATCTCTCTACATATGTATGAAGTTTGTGAGAGGTGGGATCATCTGTCAAAGGAGATCTCAAGCCATTTAGTTCAGGTTGACATATATGAGGATGGGGCTTACCACCTCCCTCAAAATAAATAAGTATATTCTCGTGAACTTGTACAAAGTTTAAAAAAAAAAGAAAAGAGAAATTGGAAGCGTAAATAAACTTGGAGGAGGAAGTGGAGAATGACATTAGATTCCACCCACAGTTCATTACTCCATTCAAACATATGGGTAGGATGACGACCTCCACCCGAGGAAGAGGCAGTTGAGGAAGTCCTAGGGGTGGAAAACCTCTTTATTGGCCAC
>JAKCPB010001298.1:0-59492 GCA_021442155.1 Cymbidium sinense
CCTCATGAATTATATTTGATAATGGTATTGCATTCAAGAGCACCAAGATTAACAACTTTGCCTGAAGACACAACATAGATTGGAATATTCTACCATCAACTACTCGAGGGCAAACGGCTTAGCAGAAGCCTTCAACAATACTATCATCCAAATACTGAAGAAGACATTCGGCAACAAAAAGTGATAGTGGCATGAGCATTTAGTTGAAGCCTTGTGGGCCTACCACACGACATATAGAACTCCAACTTAGTCTACTCCTTTCTTCTTATTGTATGGGGCTGAAGATATTCTACCATTAGAAGTTCAACTCCCATCACTATGGATAGTTGTTGGTAGCAAGATCACAATAGTGCAAAATGTCGAGTTGCGATTAGAAAAGCTTAAAGGTTTGGAGGAGAGATGCTTATGGGCATGCCAAAATGTCTAGTTGTACAAAGCTCAAATGATTCAAGCTCACATTAAGTTGGTCCATCCTAGAGCTTTTTAAGTTGGAGAGCTTATTTTAGTTTTAAGGAGACCGATTATTGCCCGTCGTAAGATGGGAGGCATGTTTGAACTCACTTGGGAAGGTCCTTTTGTCATAAAGAAGGCCTACCAAGGAGGATCTTATTAGCTTATTAATCATAAGGGAGAGCGCCCAATGCTTCCAATCAATGGGCTCTACTTAAAAAAATATTATAAATCATGTTTGAAAATAATTATCATCAATGAAAATTTCTTTTTGAATTCAATCTCTTCCATGTTGACAGTATTCTTATTTGTGAATTCACCATGATGTGTTTAGGATAGGTGTAAGGAACCCGAGTGGCATCCTATCCTTCATTGACATAACACAAACACAAACTACAAACAAACATATAAAATAAACACATATCTCTTCTCTCGGGCTACTCTGAGTTGATATAATACCCCCTGCAACACTAACTCAATCTGGTCGACGACCACCAAGTGTGTCACCCCAATGGTTTTCTTGCTTTGGAGGATGTAAGTCTGCTATGCTTTCCTTCTTTACTTGGCCACTACACACCGACGAGCACCTTGTTAGTTTGGTAGGCCTTATTGCATGCTCGGTAAGCTACCTCATGTTGGCTTCATTTAAGAGGATGTGAGTCTGCAATGCTTTCTTCTTAGATTAGCTTTCATGAACTGATTGGGTTAAGTATATTTGAAGTTTAGGATAAGTCCACTAGTGGCTCCATCCCTCCTGACTACTTCAAGTATGGGTCTAGTCCTTCTTCGAGGTAACCCGCTTAGTAGTCGCTCTAGGTCAGACAACATCTATCATGTCGATGATAGACTATCTTGATGATCAGTTCCACTTGGAAAGTTATAAGCCTACATTCTTTCTTTATAGATTGATCATTGTACACTGATGGGCATGTCAGGTTGGTAGGTTCTTATTATGCTAATGGATACACCACCTATGCTAACATATACACATTAAGTTGGTTGGTATACCATTCATGGTAGATGTAAGTCTACTATGCTTTCTCCTTGAGTTGGCCACCGTACACCTATAGGCTTTCTTTCTGGGCTCGTGATAATGCCCCTAGAAGACACCTCCTTGGGCACTATATTTGGATCATGTCCTTTCGATCCCATTTAGACACTACTTGGGTTACTATCATAATGGAGCCTCTTTCAGTAATCCACCCTTGTGGTTGGAGAATCCATCCCATGGATGTGCGATTCTCCTTGGTCCAAGAATGAGATAGGTCAAGGTCGACATAGCCCTTCTCGTGGTCCCTCGCACACCAACAAGGTCCAGGTAAACATATAAACAAAATATATATTCACTTGTGGATTAGGAGGACACCCCTAATGGTACTTTTTTCTAAGCAGATATCCTATCTTTAGGGCAGTGTTAACAAAACTCCCGATAGGAATCATCTGACTACTCTTGGGTTGATATAAGTCCCCAGAGGCATTCACTCAGTAGTCAACCCTAAGTCGGGTTTGATTTGTTATGCTAACAACAGGTCACCCTAGCGATTGTTCCCTACTTTATAAGATGTAAGTCTGTTACACCTTCTTCTTAGCACAGTCATTGCACACTAAAAGAAAATCCCTTAGGTTGGCTAGGTCTACCCCACAGCCAGTAGACTATCCCTTTGGATTTGTAAATCTGAGGTAGGACAAGTTTGATATATCCTTTTCTTAGTCAGTCCATTGCACACCGATATGATCCATAAATTAAATCTGTTAAATTTGATTGAGCTCACATCCCCAGTGGATATACCCTCAATCCAAAATCAAACTAAACCAAACAAACCATATCAAATCACATGAAATTAAAATAAAATTAATACTAACTACTTTTGAGTTGACATAAGTCCCCAGTGGCATTCACTCAGTAGTCGCCCTAGGTCATGTTTAATTTGTTGTGCATCCAACAGGTCACCCCAGCAGTTGTTCCTTGCTTTGGAAGATGTAAGTCCGCTATGCCTTCTACCTAGCACAACCGTTGCACAACAGGTTGGCTAGCTCTACCCCACAACTGGTAGACTACCCCTTTGGATTTGTAAACCTGAGGTAGGTCAAGGCTGATATAGCCCCTTCTCAATGTGGTTAGAGAATTTGTCCTGTGGATGTGCAGATTCTCCCTTGGTCTAGTAAATTTGAGATTGGTTAAGGCTGATATAGCCCCTTCTTTATGTGGGCCATCGCACACCAACAGGGTCCACGTAAACATAAAAAAAATATATATATTCACTTGTTGATTAGGAGGACACCCCTAGTGGTATCTATTCTAAGTGTGCATCCTATCTTTAGGGCATTATCAACAAAACTCCTATAGAATCGCCTACTACTTGAATTGATATAAGTCCCCAAATGACATTCACTAGAGTCACCCCTAAGTGGGGTTCAATTTTTTGTGCAACCAACAAGTTACCCTAGCGGTGTTCCCTACTTTAGAAGATATAAGTCTGCTAAACCTTCTTCATAGACAGTTGCACACCAAAGGCAACCCTTAGGTTGGCTCCACATCTAGTAGACTATCTCTTTTGATTTGTAAATCTGAGGTAGGACAAGTTTGATATAGCCCCTTCTCAGTTAGTCCATCACACACCAACATGGTTCATAAATTAAATCTATCAAATTTGATCCAGATCACATCCACAGTGGATATGCCCTCAATTTGAAATAAAACTAATCCAAATAAACCATATCAAATCACATAAAATTATGATAAAATTAATCCTGAGTACTTTCGAGTTGACATAAGTCCCCAGTGACATTCACTTAGTAGTCCCCCTAGGTCAAGTATGATTGGTTGTGCATCCACCAAGTCACCCCAATGATTGTTCCTCGCTTTGGAAGATGTATGTATACTACGCCATATTTTTAGCACAGGTGCTGCACACCGAAAGGAAACCCCTTAAGTTGGCTAGCTCTACCCCATAGTAGGTAGACTATCCCTTTGGATTTGTAAACCTGAGGTAGGTCAAGGCTAATATAGCCCCTTCTCAGTGGTCTATCACACACTGATAGAGTCTATACATTAACTCAAATTAAATTAAACCCAATTTGATTTTCCCCAGTGGAGTTAAATCACACTCTTCTCCCTAGTGGAGCCCCAAATCATATTTAAACAAGTCAAGCGAACAAATCAAATTCAAAACTAACCTCCTCGGCGGAGCCAAATTAAACTAACTCCCCTAGTAGAGTCTAATTCAAAGAAATCCAACCAAACTCTTATCCCTAGACAATACATCCCCAAACAAATCTATGAAATCAAACTCAAATCCCAATCCCTAGTGGATAAACCTGCTTCCCTAGTGGAAGGTTCATATACTTGATCCCCAATGGACTCATCCCCATCTCTAGTGATATGCTTCCACATCAATTAAAATAAAAATAAATTAAAGTTGATTTGAGCTTAATCCCCAATGGATTATAGATTCTTATCCCCAACAGATCTTCTTTCCACAAATCATATAATCAAATCAAATTCAAACCTTATCCCCAATAGATTTTCCTCTTTTATGCCCTTAACAAAGATTGTCCAATGCATGTGTGATCCCCTAGCAGATCTCCCTCCATGCCCTTGACATGGAATTCTCATCAAATCTTCTTTCTTCTATTATGCACACCTTTAATACTTCAACCAAAAGCCTAACAATGTATTTGTTCAAATTACATCATCTTAACATTGTAATCAATATTTATGATTTTTGATGGTGCAAGCTCAAACTAACTATACAATATCATGCTAAACATATTATAGTATGAATTAACACACTATATTATATTATAATATATGATGTTATATTATAATTTGCTATAATATAATATATTGTCTAACATTACACCTCATTAGAATCACTTAAAAGGAATAAATAACAAAATTTTCTCAAAATTTGAATAATGTTCATTTTGATGTAAAATTGTTTTTTCTATTAGAAATGGTACAAAATAGCATAATTTTGGTGTTTCATTGTGTGTGTGTCAATTTGGCCAAATTCTTCCATCTCAACCTTCAAAGTAACATTTTTGTAAGTTTTGACCCAATGTATTATAACAAAAGTAAAACATACTAAAATGTACAATAACATTTAGTAACACACCACCACATTCATATATATGTGAAGTCATATTGTTATGTACATTGTATTTTATTATGCTTTCATATAATATATTATCTTAGATTACACCTTAAAATGAAACACTTTAAGCAAAAAATTCTAAAATTTGGTCAAAAAATGTGCATTTAATTTGGATGAAAAATTCCATTCTTTTGATTAAATGACATACCATAGCACACCCCTAATGATGTTCCCTAAATTTGACCTTAAATTTGGCCAAACCCCATCATCTCTTATAAATCAATATTTTAATGAATTATACATACAAACTCTACTACATCGTACTATAACAAACTAAAATATGCTAAACAACAAGTAGTAATACACAATAGTATGCTATAATGCATGATGCCATATTACATTATATTATATTATATTTCATATCACATCACAAGGGATTGCTTAAGATAAAAAATCATAAAATTAGTCTAAACAAAAAAAATCTATATATTTTAATATCACTTACATATTTTAAATTAAAAATAATATATTATGATGCCATGCTCTACCTATTATGAATTGGCCAAATTCCACCATTTTAAAGTCTAAATCAACATTTTTATAAATAATAATAGTGTAGGCTTGACGATGATTCTAAAATACTAAAATAATTTAAAATGCAAATAATATATTATGATATATGATGTTATACTATGCTACAACATATAATATGTTTTGAACATAAAATCTTACTATTTAGACTACAAGTGGCGTAGCACACCTTTGGTACTACAACATAATTTCTAATTTAAATTTAACAAATTTCATCATCTGATTTATTAAATTAATATTTTTATGATTTATATTAATATAAACTATAGGGCACAATACCATAATATACTACAAAATTTCAATACATCTTACAACATCCAAAAACACATTACTACATGTTAAAATATATGATGCTACATTATACTATAATATATGGTATTATAATATGATTTAATTAGGGTTTACAATATTTAAATCTCTAATAATCAAGGGAAAGTCTCTTAAAGACATTTTCTTTAGCTACCATAACTATGTTAGAATAGGCCATTTTTTTAGATCTACTCCCAATGACATCTCTTATTCAAGGTTTAGGATTTAGGGTTTAGGTTAGTTTATTTTAGAGGGTAGGGTTTGGGGTTTGTTTTAGAGTTTGTGGTCAAGGTTTTGTGGTTTAGGTTTAGGTTTTAGGATTTAGGTTTTAGGTTTAGGGTTTAGGTTTAGCATAGGATTAGGGTTTAGGTTTAGGGATTAGAGTTTATGGTTTTAGGGTTTAGGTTTAGCGAGTGGCTCAGGATTTAGGTTGTGGGTTTGTGGAGGGGTTTATGGTTAGAGTTTAGGGTTTAGGGTTTAGGGTTTAGTATTTTTATAATTCAAACTATAGGTTTAGGTTTATTTAGTTTATTTTTTAATTATTTTAGTTTAATTTATTTTTTATTTATCTATGTTATTTTTATTTATTTAGTTTAGTTTTATATTTTATTTTATTTTAGTTTATTTTGATTTTATTTATTTTTTTAGGTTTAGGTTAATTTTTGTTGATTTTATTTAATTTATTTTTTTGGGTTTAGGTTTATTTTTTATTTTTTAGGTTTATTTTTACTTTATTTTTTTAGGTTTAAGTTTTAGGTTTTTTTTTACTTATACTTTTAGGTTTTATTTTTTAGTTGAGGTCTAGGTTTATTTTTTGTTTATTTTATTTTATTTAATTTAGGTTTAGGTTTAGGTTTAATTTATTTTAGGTTTAGTTTATTTTAGTTTAGGTCTACGCCTATTTTATTTTATTTTTATTTTAGGTTTAGGTTTATTTTTATTTAGGTTTAGGTTTTATTTATTATTTATTTTTACATTTATTTTTTAGGTTTAGGTTTTTATTTAGTTTTTATTTTATTTTAATTTAGATTTATTTTTTTAGTTTTTATTTTATTTAGGTTTTTTATTTTTTAGTTTAGTTTAGGTTTTTATTTATTTTATTTTTAGTTTTTATTTTATTTTATTTTTAGGTTTAGGTTTAGGTTTTTGTTCAAGTTTTTATTTTATTTTATATTTTATATTTTATTTAGGTTTAGGTTTTTTTTATTTATTTTTTTTAGATTTTATTTATTTTAGGTTTAGGTTTTAAGTTTTTAGTGTTTAGTGTTAGGGTTTAGGGTTTAGGGTTTAAGTTTAGTTTAAGTTTTAGGGTTTAGGGTTAGTTTAGGGTTTAGGTTAGATTTTGTTTTAGAGATTTGTGGGTTTAGGAGGTTTAGGTTTAGGATTTTATGGTTTAGGGATTAGGGTTTAAGGTTTAAGGTTTAGGGCTTTTTGTTTAGGGTATAAGGTTTCTTTGGTTTAGGGTTTAGGGTTTATGGTTTTGGTTTTAGATTTAAGGTTTAAGTTTTAGTTTAAGGTTTAGAGTTTAGGGTTTAGGGTTTAAGGTATTTCTTTTTTTTAATAGAGAACAAATTCAGATTCAATATTTCTTCTTTTTAATTTAATAAACTAGGTAGCACCCTAAGTTTTTTAGGACACAAGAGATGACAGATTAAAATTAGGCACCTATAGAGCAAATCAAAAACCTAAGATAAGTAGAACCATCTTTATTGTAAATACACAATTTCATAGCGGCGGTCAGTCTGGTTCTTGATTTCTCAGTTCCCATCAAAACCACCCGCCTCTCGAGTGGTAGGATCGCC
The DNA here is from genome assembly GCA_021442155.1 of Cymbidium sinense. Lineage (NCBI taxonomy): Eukaryota > Viridiplantae > Streptophyta > Magnoliopsida > Asparagales > Orchidaceae > Cymbidium > Cymbidium sinense. Next base: position 7,250 of record JAKCPB010001298.1, read on the forward strand.
ATCATATCCACTGATCTCTCCCTCGCCACCCTGCGGTTGTAACCTCCATCACTCCTTCCACCTCCATTACCACTACTGCTCTAACAACCACTTCCATATCCACCACCACAGCGATAACCGTTGCCTCCACGCCTCCACCGGTAGATCTAGACTGAGCTTAGTTGATGGTGATGTTTCTACCATCAAGGTTATACCCATTCTTAGGGTTTAGGGTTAGTTTAGGGTTTAGGGTTTAGGGTTTTAGGGTTTAAGGTTTAGAGTTTAGGGTTTAGGGTTAGGGTTAGGGTTTATGGTTTAGGGATTTGGGTTTAGGGTTAGTTTAATATTTAGGGCTTAGGGTTTAGGGTTTAGGGGTTTTAGGGTATAGGGTTTAGAGTAGTAAGTTTAGGGTTTAGGGTTAGTTTTATGGTTAAGGATTTAGGGTTTAGTGTTTAGGATTTAGGGTTTAGGATTATTTTAAAATTAAGAAAACCAATTAGTTTAGGTTTATTAGGTTTATTTTTTATTTATTTGACTTTATTTTATTTTTTTATTTAGGTTTATTTTTTTGTTTCATTTATTTTATTTATTTTAAGTTTTTCTATTTTTAGTTTAGGTTTTTTACTTTTGTTTATCTATTAGGTTTAGGTTTATTTTTTAGTTGAGTTTTATTTTTCTTTTATTTTTTGGGCTTAGGTTTTATTTTTATATTATTTTTTAGGTTTATGTTTAGGTTTTTATTCTATTTATTAGCTTTATGTTTAGGTTTATATTTTAAGTTTATTTTTAGATTAATTTTTTTAGTTTAGGTTTAGGTTTATTTTAAGTTAATTTTATTTTATTTAGTTTCGATTAAGGTTTAGGTTTAGGTTTATTTTCTAGTTGAGTTTTATATTTATTTTATTTTTTAGGTTTAGGTTTTATCTTTTATATCTAGGTTTTCATTTCATTTTTTATGTTTAGGTTTTCATTTTTATTTTACATTTATTTTTTGGTTTTATTTTTTAGTTTACTTTTTGATTTATTTTTAGTTTATTTTATTTTATTTAGTTTAGGTTTTATTTATTTTAGTTTAGGCTTAGGTTTTATTTATTTTAGTTTAGGCTTAGGTTTATTTTATTCTGTTTATTTTATTTTTATTTTAGGTTTAGGTTTTTTTAGTTTTGGGTTTAAATTTTATTTTTTATTTTTTATAGGTTTTATTTTTAGTTTTATATTTTAGGTTTAGGTTTTTATTTAGTTTTTATTTTATTTTATTTTAGTTTAGTTTATTTTTAGTTTTTATTTTATTTAGGTTTTTTTAGTTTAGTTTATGTCTTTATTTATTTTATTTTAGTTTATTTTTATTTTTTATTTTATTTTATTTTTAGGTTTAGGTTTAGCTTTTAGTTTATTTTATTTTATTTAGGTTTAATTTTTTTTATTTATTTAATTTTTATGTTTTATTTAGTTTAGGTTTTTATTTTATTTTATTTTATTAAGGTTTAGGTCTTTTAATTTGCTTTATTTTTAGGTTTTTTTGTTTTATTTTATTTAATTTCAGTTTAGGTTTAAGTTTAGTTTATTTTAGTTTAGGTTTAGGTTTAATTTTTCTTTTATTTTAGTTTAGGTTTTTATTTAGTTTAGGGTTTGGGTTTTATTTTTTATTTATTTTGATGTTTTATTTTTAGGTTTATTTTTTAGGTTTAGGTTTTTATTTATTTTTTATTTTATTTTATTTTATGTTTATTTTATTTTTAGTTTTTAGGCTTTTTATTTTTTTAGTTTACTTTAAGTATTAATTTATTTTATTTTAATTTATTTTTAGTTTTTATTTTATTTTATTTTATTTTATTTTAATTTTAGGTTTAGGTTTAGGTTTACTTTTTATTTTATTTTATTTATTATATTTATATTTAGGTTTTTTTTATTTTAGGTTTTATTTAGTTTAGTTTAGGCTTTTAGGGTTTTAGGGTGTATTTAGGGTTTAAGTTTAGGTTTATGGTTTTAGGGTTAGGGTTTAGGGTTTAGGTTTAGGGTTTAGGGATTTAGGGTTGTTTAGGGTTTTAAATTTTAGGGTTTAGAGTTTGGGTTAGTTTAGTTTATAGTTTAGGGTTTTAGGTTTAAGTTTAGGGTTTAAGTTTAAGTTTAGGTATTAGTTTTAGTTTAGGTTTATAGTTTAGGGTTTAGTTTAGGTTTAGTGATTTAGGGTTTAGTTTTAGTTTAGTTTTAGTTTAGGTTTTAGGGTTTTTAGGGTTTATAGTTTATAGTTTTAGTGTGTTTAGGGTTTAAGTTTAGGTTTAGTATTTATTTAGGGTTTTAGGGTTTAGGGTTTTAGGTTTAGTTAAACATTTAGGGTTTAGTTTTAGGTTTAGTTTAGTTTGGTTTTAGGTTTTAGGTTTAGGTTTAGTTTAGAGTTTAGGGTTTAGGGTTTAGGTTTAAGGTTTATGGTTTAGGGTTGAGATTTTCGGTCTAGGGTTCAGGTTTTAGTTTTGGATTTAGGGTTTTTGTTTTTTTTAACAGAGAACAAGTTCAGATTTAACATTTCTTTTCAATTTCATCAACCAAATAACACGCCTAGTTTTCTAAGAGAAAAGTGATAAAATAGATAAAAAAATGATGCATAGAGTGAATTAAAACCTAGATAACTAGGATCATCTTTCTTATAAAGATTTAGTTCCATGGTCGGATTGTTCATCAATTTCTCCAGTTCCCATCTAAACCACCTCGGCCTCTCGAGTAGTAGAATCCACCATCATATCCTCGATCTCTCCCTCCGTCACCACCACGGCTGTAATCTCTGTTGCTCCACCCTCCTCCAAAACTGCCACTACTCTGACCACCACCTCCATATCCACCAACACCTCCAGATCCCCCACCACCACTAAGATAACTGCCGCCTCCGAATTTGCCTCCATCGCTAGATCTCGATTGAGCTTAGTTGACAGTTATGTCCCTACCATCAAGGTTCTTTCCATTCTTAGGGTTTAGTGTTTAGGGTTTAGGGTTTTAGGTTTTAGGGTTTAGGGTTTATGGTTTACGGTATATGGTTAGAGTTTAGGGTTTAGGGTTTAGGGTTTTGGGTGTAGGGTTTATGGTTTTAAGTTTTATGCTTTTAGGGTTTAGGTTTTAGGGTTTAGGGATAGTTTTAGGAATTAGGATTAGTTTTAATGTTTAGGGTTTAGGGTTTATGGTTTAGGGTTTAGGGTATAGGATTTAGGGTTTAGTTTTTTTTAAATTAAATAAGCCGATAGGTTTAGGTTTATTTAGTTTATTTAATTTATTTTCTTTTTATTTTAGTTTATTTTATTTTTTTTATTTTACTTAGTTTAGTTTATTTATTTTAGGTTTATTTATTTTAGTTTATTTTTTAGGTTTAGGTTTATTTTTTAGTTCAGTTTTATTTTATTTTATTTTTTAGGTTTAGGTTTTATTTTTTATTTTTAGGTTTAGGTTTAAGTTTTTATTTTATTTTATTTAATGTTTAGGTTTTAGGTTTTTATTTTAGGTTTATTTTTAAGTTTTCTTTTTTAATTTAAGTTTAGGTTTATTTTTAGTTTATTTTATTTTATTAAGTTTAGGTTTAGGTTGAAGTTTAGTTTATTTTAGGTTTAGGTTTAGGTTTTGTTTATTTTAGTTTAGTTTATTTTTGTTTAGGTTTAGGTTTATTTTATTTTTATTTTTATTTTAGGGTTTTTTTAGTTTTTATTTTAGGTTTTATTTTTATTTATTTTTAGGTTTATTTATTAGATTTAGGTTTTATTAAGTTTTTAATTTACTTTAATTTTATTTTTATTTTAGGTTTAGTTTTTATTTTATTAAGGTTTTTTATTTTTTTGTTTAGCTTCAACTTTAATTTATTTTATTTTAGTTTAGTTTTTATCTCTTATTTTACTTTTTTTTAGGTTTAGATTAAGGTTTGGGTTTAGGTTTAGGTTTTACTTTATGTTTTTATTTTATTTTATTTTATTTTTTTTTATTTAGGTTTTTTAAATTATTTTTTTAAGATTTTAATTAGTGTATGATTAAGTTTTTAGCATTCTAGGGTTTAGGGTTTAGGGTTTGGGGTTTAGGGTTTAAGGTTTAAGGTTTTTTTTGGGCTTAGTGTTTAGGGTTTAGGGTTTAGGGTTTAGGGTTTAAGTTTTAGGGTTTAGGGTTTATGGCTTAGGGTTTTAGTGTTTAGGGTTTAGGATTTAGGGTTTTTGGGGTTTAAGGTTTAGGCTTTAGGGTTTAGGTTCTAGGTTTAGGGTTTAGGTTTTAGTTTAGGGTTTAGGTTTTTTAGTTATTTTTTTTAACATAGAATAAATTCAGATTCAACATTTCTTCTTTTCGATTTTATTAACCAACTAACACACCATGTTTTCTTAGACACAAGCGATGACATAGATCAAAAATGAGCACGCATAGAGCAAATCAAAAACCCTAGATAATTAGATTCATCTCTAGTGTAAAGATATAATTTCATAGCGTATCATCGATCATTCTTGAGTTTCTCCAGTTCCCATCAGAACCCCCCAGGCTCTCGAGTAGCGGGATCTACTATCATATCCCCGATCTCTCCCTCTGCCACCACCACAGTTGTAACATCCGTCGTGCATCCCGCCTCTATAACCACCACTACTTCGACCACCACCCCCGCCTTCGCCTCTACTGCCATATCTAGATAGAGCCTGGTTGACGGTGAAGTTCCTACCATCAAGGTTCTGCCCATTCTTAGGGTTTAGGTTTAGGTTTAGGTTTATTAGGTTTGAGGGTTTAGGTTTATTTTTTAATTTATTTAGTTACTTTAGGTTTAGGTTTATGGTTTGGGGTTTAGGGTTTAGGGTTTAGGGTTAGGGTTTAGGGTTTAGGGTTTAGGGATTAGGGTTTTAGGGTTTATGCTTTTAAGTTTTAGGGTTTAGGGTTTAAGATTTTTTAGGGTTTAGGGTTTAGGGTTGTAGGTGTAGGGTTTATGGTTTGGGGTTTAGGACTTAGGGTATATAGTTTTTTTTAATTAAGTAAACTAGTAGTTTAGGTTTATTTAGTTTATTTTTTTATTTCTATTTAGTTTAGTTTATTTTAGTTTAGGTTTACACTTATTTTATTCTTTTTATTTTATTTTTATTTTATGTTTAGGTTTCTTTTCTTAGTTTAGGGTTTATATTTTATTTTTTATTTACTTATAAGTTTACTTTTAAGTTTAGGTTTTATTTAGTTTTATTTTATTTTATTCTAGGTTTATTTCATTTTTTATTTATTTAGTTATTATTTTATTTAGGTATTTTTTTAGTTTTATTTTATTTTTTTTTAGTTTAGTTTAATTTATTTATTTTATTAGTTTTATTATTTTATTTTATTTATTTTAGGTTTATTTTATTTTTTAGTTTAGTTTTTAGTTTTTTTATTTATTTATTATTTTATTTTATTATATTTAGGTTTAAGTATTTTTATATATTTTATTTTTAGTTTTTATTTATTTTTTATTTAGGTTTTTAGGTTTTTAGGGTTTAGGGTTTAGGGTTAAGGGTTTACAGTTTAAAGTTTAGGCTTTAGTGTTTAGGATTTAGTGTTGTTTAGGGTTTAGGATTTAGGGTTTGGGGTTTAAGGTTTAGTGTTTTTTATTGATTAGGATATTTTTTTTTTGAAAAATTAAGTAAATTTGTAGATTTAGGTTTATTTAGTTTATTTGTTTATTTATTGTAGTTTATTATTTATTTTATTTATGTTTATTTTTTTATTTTTATTTAGTTTAGTTTATTTATTTTATTTTAGGTTTTTTATTTTACCTTTATTTTTATGTTTAGGTTTAGGTTTAGGTTTATTTTATAGTTGAGTTTATTTTTATTTTATTTTTAAGGTTTAGGTTTTATTTATTTATTTCTAGGATTAGGATTTTATTTTATTTTTTTAAATTTAGGTTTTAGGTTTTTATTTTAGGTTTATTTTTTTTTATTTTATTTTAGTTTAGGTTTAGTTTATTTTTTTAGTTTATTTTATTTTAGTTTAAGTTTAGGGTTTAGTTAATTATTGTAGTTTAGTTTATTTTAGTTTAGGTTTAGGTTTATTTTATTTATTGTATTTTATTTTAGGTTAAGGTTTTTTTAATTTAGGTTTTGCATTTTAATTTATTATAGGTTTATTTTTTATTTTAGGTTTAGTTTACTTTTTAAATTTTATTTTTAGTTTTATTTTGGTTCATTTTATTTTTATTTTACATTTATTTTATTTTATTTAGGTTTTATTTTATGTTCATTTATTTTTTAGTTTAGTTTATGTTTCATTTATCTTATTTTATTTTATCTTTATTAGTTTATTTTTATCTTTTGGTTTAAGTTTAGGTTTTAGTTTAAGTTTTATCTTATTTTATTTTATTATTATTTATTTAGGTTTAATTTATTTATATTAGGGTTTAGTTGAGAGCCCAGGATTATGGTTTTAGGGTTTTGGGTCTGGGGTTTAAGAGAGAGCCCAGTTTTCTCAGTTTAGGGTCAGTTTAAGGTTAGGGTTTATGGTCTATTTATCTATCATTCATTCTTAGGGTCAGTGGCCCAGGATTTATTTCAGTGGCGCAGTCAGCCTGTCCCAGTCTCAGTAGTCAGTTTGTTTCAGTGGCCTATGTCAGGGGTCCAGCAGTTAAGGCCTGGGCATCTGTGGATCTGAGATCAGTTTCAGTTTAGGTTTAGCCCAGTGTCAGTTTAGGGTTAAGCCCCAGTGGCTCAGGAGTTTCAGTTTAGTCAGCTTATCCATTATGGTTTGTAGTTTAGTTTAGTGGCTTGGGCCCAGAGTTTGTTTAGTGTTTAGGTTTATTTTATTAGGTAGTGGGTAGTTTTTTTGTGTTTAGTGTTTAGCATTTAGGGTTTGATTTAGGGTTTAGGTTTAGGTTTGGGTTTAGGGTTTAAGGTTTTAGGGTTTATGGTTTAGAGTTTAGGTTTAGGGTTTTTAGGGTTTAAGGTTTATGGTTTAGGGTTGAGATTTTTTCTCTAGGGTTTAGGTTTTAGTTTTCGGTTTAGGGTTTTTGTTTTTTTTTAACAGAGATCAAATTCAGATTTAACATTTCTTTTTGATTTCATCAACCAAATAACACGCTAAGTTTTCTAAGAGAAAAGTGATGAAATAGATAAAAAATGAGTACGCATAGAGTGAATTAAAAACTCTAGATAACTAGGATCTCCTTTACTGTAAAGATTTAATTCTATAAGCACAGATCGATTAGCTCATCAATTTCTCCGCCCCATCTAAACCACCTCGCCTCTCGTAGTAATCCACCATCATATCCTCGATCTCTCCCTCCTCACCACCATGAATCTGCTCCACCTCGCCTCCAAACCGCCACTACTCCCACCAACTCCCAGATCCCCACCACCACTAAGATAACTGCCGCCTCCACCGCTAGATCTTGATTGAGCTTAGTTGACAGTGATGTCCCAACCATCAAGGTTCTTTCCATTCTTAGGGTTTAGTGTTTGTGGTTTAGTGTTTTGGTTTTAGGTTTAGGGTTTATGGTTTACTTATATGGTTTGAATTTAGGGTTTGTGGGTGGGTTTGGGTGTAGGGTTTATGGTTTTAAGTTTTATGTTTTGTGGGTTTTAGTTGGGTTTAGTAGTTTTAGAATTAGGATTAGTTTTAATGTTTTGGGTTTATTTTATGGTTTTAGGTATGATTTATTTTAGGGTTTTTTTAAATTAAGTAAACCGATAGTTTAGGTTTATTTAGTTTATTTTTTATTTATTTATTTTATTGTATTTTACTTTTAGTTTAATTATTTTAGTTTATTTATTTTAGTTTATTTTTTTTAGGTTTAGGTTTAGTTAGTTTATTTTTTTTAATTGTTTTATTTTTTATTTTATTTTAGGTTTAGGTTTATTTTATTTTAGGTTTAGGTTTAAGTTTTATTTTATTTTATTTAATGTTTAGTTTTAGGTTTTTATATTAGGTTTATTTTAAGCCTTTTTTAATTTAAGTTTAGGTTTATTTTAGTTTATTTTATTTTATTAAGTTTAGGTTTAGGTTGAAGTTTAGTTTATTTTAAGTTTAGGTTTAGGTTTTCTTTATTTTAGTTTAGTTTATTTTAGTTTAGGTTTAGGTTTATTTTATTTTATTTTATTTTTTTTTTTTTATTTTATTTTAGGTTTTATTTTATTTATTTTAGGTTTATTTATTAGATTTAGGTTTTATTAAGTTTTAATTTACTTTAATTTTATTTTTATTTTAGGTTTAGTTTTATTTTATTATTAAGGTTTTTTATTTTTTTTGTTTAGCTTCAGCTTTTATTTATTTTATTTTAGTTTAGTTTTTATTTCTTATTTTACTTATTTTTAGGTTTAGATTAATGTTTGGGTTTAGGTTTAAGTTTTACTTTATGTTTTTATTTTATTTTATTTTATTTTTTTTATTTAGGTTTTTTAATAATTTTTTTAAGATTTTAATTAGTTTAGGATAAAGTTTTTAGCTTTCTAGAGTTTAGGGTTTAGGGTTTGGGGTTTAGGGTTTAAGGTTTGTTTTTTTTCTGTGTTTTAGGGTTTAGGGTTTAGGGTTTAGGGTTTAAGTTTTAGGGTTTAGGGTTTATGGCTTAGGGTTTTAGGGTTTAGGTTTAGGATTTAGGGTTTTTAGGGTTTAAGGTTTAGGCTTTAGGGTTTAGGTTTTAGGTTTAGGGTTTAGATTTTAGTTTAGCGTTTAGGTTTTTTAGTTATTTTTTTTAACATAGAACAAATTCAGATTCAACATTTCTTCTTTTTGATTTTATTAACCAACTAACACACCATGTTTTCTTAGACACAAGCGATGACATAGATCAAAAATGAGCACGCATAGAGCAAATCAAAAACCTTAGATAATTAGATTCATCTCTAGTGTAAAGATATAATTTCATAAGCAGTAGATCAGATCAATCATTCTTGAGTTTCTCCAGTTCTCATCAGAACCCCCCAAGCTCTCGAGTAGCGGGATCTTCTATCATATCCCCAATCTCTCCCTCTACCATCACCACAGTTGTAACATCTATCGCACATCCCGCCTCTATAACCACCACTACTTCAACCATCACCCCCGCCTTCACCTCTGCTGCCATATCTAGATAGAGCCTGGTTGACGGTGAAGTTCCTACCATCAAGGTTCTGCCCATTCTTAGGGTTTAAGTTTAGTTTAGTTTATTAGTTTGAGGGTTTAGGTTTATTTTTTAATTTATTTAGTTACTTTATAGGTTTTTTTGGGGTTTAGGGTTTAGGGTTTAGGGTTAGGGTTTTGGTTTGTGGGTTTAGGGTTTGGGTTTATGCTTTATGTTATGGTTTAGGTTTAATATTTTTGGTTTAGGGTTTTAGCAGTGTAGGGTTTAGGGTTTGGGGTTTACGATTTAGGGTATATAGTTTTTTTTTAATTAAGTAAACCAAGAGTTTAGGTTTATTTAGTTTATTTTTATTTATATTAGTTTATTTTATTTTAATTTTATTTAGGTTTATTTTTTTATTTCTATTTAGTTTAGTTTATTTATTTTAGTTTATTTTAGTTTAGGTTTACGCTAATTTTATTCTGTTTATTTTATTTTTATTTTATGTTTAGGTTTCTTTTCTTAGTTTAGGGTTTATATTTTATTTTTTATTTACTTATAAGTTTATTTTTTAATTTTATGTTTTTATTTAGTTTTTATTTTATTTTATTCTAGGTTTATTTCATTTTTATTTTACATTTAGTTATTATTTTATTTAGGTTTTTTATTCTTAGTTTTATTTTATTTTTTAGTTTAGTTTAAGTTTTTATTTATTTTATTATAGTTTATTTTTATTAGTTTATTTTATTTTATTTTTAGGTTTAGGTTTAGGTTTTAGTTTATGTTTTTATTTTATTTTATTTTTTTATTATATTTAGGTTTAAGTATTTTTATATATTTTATTTTAGTTTTTTATTTATTTTGATTTAGTTTTGTTTTTTATGGTTTAGGGTTTGTTAGGGTTAACGGTTTAAAGTTTAGGCTTTAGGGTTTGTGGATTTGTGGTTGTCTAGGTTTAGGATTTAGGGTTTGGGGTTTAGGTTTAGTGTTTTTGGGGATTAGGATTTTTTTTGAAAAATTAATAGTAGATTTAGGTTTATTTAGTTTATTTATTTATTTATTATAGTTTATTATTTATGTTTATTTATGTTTATTTTTTTTTATTTTATTTAGTTTATTTATATTTATTTTAGGTTTTTATTTTATTTTATTTTTAAGTTTAGTTTAGTTTAGGTTTATTTTTAGTTGAGTTTTATTTTATTTTATTTTAAGGTTTAGGTTTTATTTATTTATTTCAGGATTATGATTTTATTTTATTTTTTAAATTTAGGTTTTAGGTTTTTATTTTAGGTTTATTTTTTATTTTATTTTTTAGTTTAGGTTTAGGTTTATTTTTTGTTTAGTTTATTTTATTTTGTTTAGTTTAAGTTTAGGTTTAGGTTTTAATTATTATAGTTTAGTTTATTTTTAGGTTTAGTTTATTTTATTTTGTATTGTATTTTTTATTTTAGGTTTTTAATTTAGGTTTTGCATTTTTAATTTATTATTAGGTTTTATTTTAGTTTATTTTAGGTTTAGTTTTCTTAAATTTATTTTATTTTAGTTTTATTTTGGTTCATTTTTTTATTTAGTATTTTATTTAGGTTTTATGTTCATTTTATTTTAAGTTTATGTTTATTTTATTATTTTTATTTTTATTAGTTTATTTTATTTTTGGTAAGTTTAGGTTTTAGTTTAAGTTTATTTTATTTTATTTTATTATTTTATCAGTTTTATTTTATTTATTTATTTTAGGGCTCAGAGAGTTTTGGGATCATTTTTTGTGGAGAGTGGCTCAGAAGAGAGTGATGCCTGGTGGAGTTTAGTTGGGTATGGTAGTTTATGGTAAGATTTAATGGTAATTTAGGGCCTAGAGCCCAGGATCAGTGGCTCAGTTATCAGGGTAGGTCATAGGATAGGGTTAGTGGTCAGTCAGTGTGGGGTTTTATTTAGTAAGTTTATTTTGGTAGGTGGAGTGGTCAGGTTAGGAGGTCATTTAGTGGTAATGTAGTGGGATTTTGGAGGGAGGTTTAGTTTTAGGGTATTGGTTTAGGTTAGAATATGGTAGGGTTTTTTTTAATTTATTAAACCCAGATATTCACATTAACATATTAGTTATTATTTTATCTTTATTTTATTTTTATGCAGGTTTATTTATGTTGGTTTATTTATCTATATAGTTTATTTATTTAGTTAGGGTATGTTTATTTTTTATCTTTAATTTTATCTTTATCTTTAGTAGGTTTATATTATGTTTATTTAGTTTTTAGATTTTAAGTTTTTAGGGGGGTTTATGTTTTAGTGGCTCAGGGAGGTCAGTGGCCTAGTTTTAGGGTCAGTTTGGTTTGGGCCCAGTGATTCCTAGCAGTTTAGGTCTTAGTTTAAGGAGGGTAATGGTTAAGGTCAGTGGCTAGGTTAGTAGTTAGAGCTCAGTGGCCTGGGGTTTTATTCAGGATCAGTGTGCCCAGTGGCCAGGTCATTTTATATTTAGAATGTGTGGATTTTAGTATTTAGGGTATTTTCAATCAAGCAAACCCATAGGTTTTTATTTAGTTTTATTTATTGATTTTAGTTTGGGTTTAGGAGTTTAGATTTAGTGGTAATGGTAGAGTGGGTGGATAGGGTGGACAATAGATTTGGTATTTTAAATAACAAACCCAGTAGGTTTATTTATTTAGCTTATTTTATTTATTTTAGTTTATTTTATTTTTATTTTATTTAGCTTACTTTGTTTTATTTAGTTTATTTATTTTAGGTTTATTTATTTTAGTTTAGGTTTTAGTTTTATGTGTATTTATTTTAATTTTTAGTTTAGTTTATTTTATTTTATTTTATGTTTAAGTTTATTTTTATTTTATATTTTATTTAGTTTTTTATTTTATGTTTATTTTATTTTAATTTACATTTAGTTTTATTTTATTTAAGTTTAATTTTAGGTTTATTTTATTTAGATTAGGTTTTTATTTTATTTTAGTTTAGTTATTAATTTTATTTTATTTTATTTTAGTTTAGGTTTAAGTTTGTTTTTTAGTTTATGTTTTATTTTCATTTAATTATTTTATTTTATTTAGGTTTAGGTTTATTTATTTATTTTATTTTTTAGGTTTATTTAGTTTAAGTTTAAGTTTTTGTGGTTTATGGTTTATTTAGGTTTAGGATTTTGGGTTTTAAGGTCTGGGGTTTAGGGTTGGCTTTAGGGTGTAAGCTTTAGGGTAGGTAGGGTTATGGGGTTTGGGTTGGGTTTTTAAGGTTTTAGGGTTTAGGGTCATTGGGTTTTAAAGTTTAGGTTTAGGGTTAATTTTAGCATTTAGGTTACTTTAGGGTTTAGTTTTATGAGCAAAGATTGGGATTTATAAAATTGAAAACATACCACTAAAAAATCTACTATAGAAATAGAGAGTCTGAAGATTGGGATTATAATAAGTTATTACATCATTGAAATGAAATTGTTGTTAAAAATATACTTATCTTTATCTTACTAAGATCAAGTATTTAGGTAAAGAAAAAAACAAAAATTATAAATGAGTACATGAAAAAATTTGAAGTATTACTGTTATCTTCTAAAATTAGGGAAAGATTAAATTAATGTTGTTTCGGGTTAGATCGACTTGATCCTTAAATTTAAATCCGACACTACATAAAATTAATTTGCATGTGGCTTTTGAACAAACTTTAGATTTCAAATAACATCAAAAATTCTTGCACCTAATAGAATGTCATCAAATTTAAGAATTATTTTTTCCACTATTAAATCATATTCAAATGAATACATCTAAATGAAGTAAGACTACTACCAATAAAAAGAAAATAGAAAAATGAAAAATACTATGTTGGGATCCAAAATCTCTCTAAATCATATTTTATATGTCAAGAAAACTCATGAGTGTAAATCTCTCACAACACTATGGTAGGTTTTAAGCATTGACTTAGATTTTTTTCAGAGCTTTCTTTTGTGTTGAAGTGAATTATTTGTTACATTATGTTGCAGCGTTGAGTCTCAATGTAGGAGTTTTGAAAATCCCTGTGCAGAGGTATTGAGTTTGGTTTATTCCTGTTACACACTACTTATCAAGAGATTTTGTCAGATACAATCACTATTGTAAAAATCTCATTCAATAATACTTTGCATCAAGTGTCCCTAATTAGCCAAGATCTTGAGCATTATCTCAAAGCATTGCAATCCTATTAGAGAGAGATTTTTAAAGCACAAATTTAGCTCTTCGACATATCTGCTAAATTGAAGGTGCTGCAGTTAAGAAGACAATATCGATTAAAGAGGAGTTCTATGATCCGAAAGCTATCCACTACTAAGAAGATCACATGGACACCTAGGTGTATGAAATTATGTAGATTCTTTCTTCATTTGTCTAGAACGTGAAGCTACCCTTCAAAGATCTTTATGAAACTTGAGAGAGCGGCCTACTATGGCATATAAAGCTCACATTTTTTTGTATATAAGAGAAATTGCCAATCATTTGTATCAAAATCTCTTTATTTAGTTTAGTTTAGGTTTTAGGTTTTTAGGGTTTAGGGGTTTACTGTTTAGGGTTTAGGTTTGGTTGGTTAGGAGGGTCAGTTTAGGGTAGGTTTAGTTTGGGTGTGGCTAGTTTAGGGCTCTGTTTTGTGGCTAGGGTTGTGGCTCATGGAGGATAGGAGGTAGGGTAGGGCAAGATGGTATGATTATAATAGTTTAGGGTGTAAGGGAGTTAATTTAGAAGGTTTTAAAAAAAAAGTAGGTTTATTTATATTTATTTATTTAGTTTATTTTATTTTATTTTATTTAGGCTAAATTTTGTTTATTTAATTTATTTTATTTAGGTTTTATTTTAGATTTTAAGTTTAGTTTAGCTTTATTTTTGTTTATTTATTTTATTTTATTTTATGTTTAGTTTTATTTTTATTTATTTTAGTTTTTTATTTTAGGTTTATTTTATTTTAATTTCCATTTTATTTAGCTTTTATTTTTAGGTTTATTTTATTTATTAGTTTAGATTAGGTTTTCTTTATTTTATTTTAGTTTATATTATTTTATTTTATTTTATTTAGGTTTAGGTTTAGGTTTAAGTTTAGGTTTAGTTTTTATTTTCTTTATTTATTTTTATTTAGGTTTAGGTTTTTTTATTTATTTTATTTTTGGTTTTATTTTGTTTAAGTTTAAGTTGGTAGGTTAAGTGGGGTTTAGTGGCTTTAGAGTAAGTTTTAAGTGAGGTTTAGGGTTTAGGTGGTTTAGGGTTTAGGGTAAGGTTTAGGGTTTAGGGTTGTTGGGTTTGGGTTTAGAGTTTAGGGTTTACAGGTAATTTTAGGGTTTAAAGTTACTTTAGGGTTTAGGTTTTAGGTGAGCCTGAAAGATTGAGATTTATAAACTAAAAGCATATTGCAAAATTTACTATATAAAAATAGAGAGTCGGGAAGATTGGGATTATAACAAGTTATTACATGGTTGAAATGAAATTATTGTTAAAAATATAGTTATCTTTATCTTACTAAAATATATTATTTAGAGTTTAACTCGCTAAAGAAAAAACCAAAAATTATAAATGAGTACATGAACAAATTTGAAGAATTACTGTTATCTTCTAAAATTACAGAAAGATTAAACTAATGTTATTTAGGTTTAGATCGACTTGAGCCTTAAAGAAAATAGAAAAAATGATAGATACTATGTTGGGATCCAAAATCTCTTTAAATCATATTTTACAAAAAAATCAGAGTGTCATAAATCTCTCACAACACTATGCCTATTTCTAAGCATTAACTTAGAAGTTTTACTTGAGCTTTCTTTCTTTTGTGTTGAAGTGAATTATTTGACATTATGTTGCAGTCTCAATGTAGAGAGCTATAGTTTTGGAAATCCCTAGAGATATTGGGTTTGGATTATTCTATTAATACATTATTTATCAAGAGATTTTGTCGATACAATCACTATTGTAAAATTCTCATTCAATAATACTTTGCATCAAGTCTCCTAATTGGCCAAGATCTTGAGCATTGTCTCAACGCATTGAAATCCTACAGAGAGAGATTTTTAAAGAACAAATTTAGCTCTTCAACATATGCTAAATTGAAGGTGGATTAAGAAGACAATATCGATTAAAGAGGAGTTCTATGATCAGATAGGCTATCACCGCTACAAAGAAGATTGCTCATGTGATGGACACTTAGTAAAATTAGAGATTCTTTCTTCATTTTCCCAGAAGGAAGCTACCCTTCAGATCTCTATGAAAAGAGAGGCTCACTATGGCATATAAAGCTCATACATTTTTTCATAAAAGAAAATTCATGCTACTCATTTGAAACAAATCTTTTTAGTTTAGGTAGGTTTTTGTGGTTGGGTTTAGTAGGGTAGGTTTGGGGTGGGAGGGGTTTTAGGCTTTAGGTTTAGGGTAGGGTTTAGGGTTTGGGGTTAGGGCTTAGGGTTAGGGTAGTTAGGGTTTGGGATCAGGTTGTAGGTTTATGGTTGAGAGTTTAGGGTTAGAGTTTTATTTTTTTTAAATTACAAACCAGTAGTCTGTACTTATATTTAATTATTTTTTTTTATTTTAGTTTATTTTATTTTTATTTAGGTTTATTTTTATTTTTATTTAGTTTACTTTATTTATTTTAGTTTAGGTTTTATTTTAGTTTATTTTTAGGTTTAGGTTTAGTTTAGGTTTATTTTTTTAGTATTATTTTATTTTTTTAGTAGTTTTTTTTTTTATTTTTATGTTTAGGTTTGAGTTTTAATTTTATTTTTTTAGCTTTAGGTTTTAGGTTTTTTTTTAGGTTTTTTTTAGTATAGGTTTAGGTTTATTTTTAGTTTATTTTATTTTATTTAGTTTATGTTTAGGTTTAGGTTTAGTTTATTTTAGGTTTAATTTTTATTATTTTAGGTTAGTTTATTTTAGTTTGTTTATTTATTTTATTTTATTTTAGGTTTAGGTTTTTATAGAAAGGGTTTAGGTTTTATTTTATATTTACTTTTAAGTTTATTTTATAAGTTTAGGTTTTTATTTAGTTTTTATTTTATTTTAGGTTTAGTTATTATTTTATTTTATTTTTTTATTTTTTTTATTTTGTTTAGGTTTTTATTTATTTTATTATAGTTTAGTTTTTATTTTTTATTTTATATTTCTTTAGATTTAGGTTCTGATTTAGGTTTATGTTTTAGTTGTAATTTATTTTATTCTTTTATTTTATTTTGGTTAAGTTTTATTTATTTTATTTTAGGTTTTATTTAGTTTAGGTTTGGTTTTAGCTTTTAGGGTTTAGTTAATAAGGTTTAGGGTTTAGGTTTAGGGTTTAAGAAGGTTTGGGATTCATTTTAGGGTTTAGTGGTTTAAGTTTAGGATTTAGGGGATTAGTTTGGGTGGGTTTAGTTTAGTTTAGGGTGGGTTTAGTTTAGGGTTTAGTGTACAGTTTAGGTTTAGGTTTTAAGTTTAAGGTTCAAGTTTTAGTTTAGGGTTTAGGGTTTTATTTTATTTTTTTTAAATAGAGAACAAATTCAGATTCAACATTTCTTCTTTTTGATTTCATCAACCAAGAAAGACGCCAAGTTTTCCTCTACACAAGTGATGATAAAGATAAAAAATGAGCACTCATAGGCAAATTAAAAACCTAAATAACTAGAACCATCTCTACTCTTAAGACACAGTTCCATAACTAGCAGATAGGATCGACCATTCTTCAATTTCTCCACCCCACAACCACCGCCTCTCAAGTACCTGGGATCCACCATCATATCCTCACGCCGCTCCACCACCACAGCTAACCTCCCTCGCTCCTCCCGCCATAACCACCACTACTTTGACCACCACCTCGATATCCACTAGCACCTCAGGATGTTTATAGAATTGTTTAGTTATTAGGACAGGTTTATTTAGTTAGTTTAGATTTAAGTTTAGGCTTGGGTTTGGGTGGGTTTAGTGGTTTAGGTGGTTTGTGCTTTATGCTAGGTATTGTGGGTAGTTAGTGGTTTAGGTTTAGGGTTATGGGTTTAGGGTTTAGGTTTAGGATTTAGGATTTATGGTTTAAGGATTTTTTATTTTAAAATAAAGTAAAGATAGTTTATATTTATTTAGTATATTTAGTTTATTTTATTTTTTATTTAGGTTTATTTTTATTTTTATTTAGTTTAGTTTATTTATTTTAGATTTATTTACTTTAGTTTAGGTTTTTTATTTTAGTTTAATTTTTTGGTTTAGGTTTAGGTTTAGGTTTATTTTTAGTTGAGTTTTAGTTTTATTTTATTTTTTAGGTTTAGGATTTTGTTTTTAGGTTTAGTTTAGTTTTATTTTATTTTATGTTTAGGTTTTGGTTTTATTTCAACGATATTATTTAATTTTAGTTTAGGTTTAGGTTTACTTTTAGTTTATTTTATTTTATTTAGTTTAGGTTTAGGTTTAGTTAATTTTGGGTTTAGGTTTAGGTTTTATTTTTTTATTTTAGTTTATTTTAGTTTAAGTTTAGATTTGTTTTTATTTATTTTAGGTTTTTTTAGTTTGGTTTAGTTTTATTTATTTATTTTGATGTTTATTTTAGGTATTTTTTTTTTAGGTTTTTTATTTAGTTTTTATTTTATTTTATTTTAGTTTTAATTTTTATTTAATTTATTTTAGTTTAGTATTTTTATTTTCTTTTTAGCTTTAGCTTTAGGTTTAGGTTTTAGTTTTATTTTATTTTATTTTATATTTTATTTTGGATTAGGTTTATTTATTTATTTTATTTTATTTGGTTTTAATTTATTTTATTTAAGTTTTATTTTAGGTTTAGGTTTTAGGTTTTATTAGGTTTTAGTTGGGAGGTTTATTTAGGATTTAGGGTTTTGGGTTTTGTTTTAGGGTTTTGGGTTTAGGGTTTATGGTTTGGGGTTTAGGTTTTTGGGTTTAGGGATTAGGGTTTTGGGTTTTAGGGATTAGGGCTTTCAAAGTACAAATGAATCTTTGTGCCATGAGTTCTCATCTTTGATGTCTAAAGAGTTTGAAATGAGTATGATGGGAGAACGTAATTTTTTTTTCTTAGGTCTTCAAGTGAAGCAATAAGAAATTGGCACATTCATCTGTTAAACTAAGTACACAAATAATTGCTTGAGAGGTTTGACATGAAAAGATATAAATTTAGTAAAACTCCTATGAGCCCATCTACAAAATTGGATTTAGATGAATTAGGAAAATCTATTGATCAAAAACTTTATAGAAGTATAATAGGTTCACTTTTATACCTTGCTGCTAGTAGGCCTGATATTATGTTTGCTGTTTGTTTGTGTCCTCATTTTCAGGCCAACCCAAAAGAATCTCATTTAATAGCAGTCAAGTGTATTTTCGGTATTTGATAGGCACTACTAAGTAAGGTTTATGGTATTCTAAAATTTTTTTATCATGTAATTTGGTTGCTTATTCTAATGCTGATTTTGCGGAATGCAAAGTAGATAGAAAAAGCACATCAAGCACATGTAATTTTTTAGGATCATCGCTTGTGTCATGGTCATCTAGGAAACAAAATTCTGTAGCTTTATCCAGCTAAGGCAGTACATAGCTATCTAGAAGTTGTGTTGCTTTGTCCTTTAGTTAAAGCAACAATTAGAAGATTTTGGTATTAAGCAAGATCACATTCTAGTTCAGACAATACTAGTTTGAAAAAATCCTATCCATCACTCACAAACCAAGCATATAGAAATTAGACATCATTTTTTAGGGATCATGTTTTGAAAGGTGATGTTAATATTAATTTCATTATTATTTACAAATTGTAGATATTTTACAAAACCATTACCATAAGAACATTTTTGTTCTTTAAGATGCATGCTTGGAATGTTAGATCCTAATATTTAAAATTATAAGTAGTTTGTTCTCACTTTTGATGTTGTCAAAAGGGGAGAAGAGTAAAATGTTGGTTAGTATCTATTTCATGCATACATTTAGGGGAGCAACATTATTCATCTCTTGTGCATAAATTTTTTTTTTAGAATAGAATTTTTTTAAAAAACTATGATGAAAGGTCAATTTGCACCTTCATCAAAATCAATACCCAACATTAGTTTGTCATCATCAAAAAGGGGGAGATTGTTGGCTTAATGAGCCTCATGTTCAATCTGATCAATTTTGATGATAACAAATGAATGCTTGGATGTTCTAATGAATGTTTTTATGTGTTTCAGATATATTAATTTCTAATTACATATCCAATACATCTCATAATATGGTTGAGGAAATTGCAAGAGTAGAAGAATGAAAGATAGATCAAAATGGATAATGTGAAGGTCAAGATACAATATTTTAGGTTATATGCATTTATAACTTTATTAGAAATTCATATGAGTTCATTGGCATGAATCAATTTGCTTACAACTTAACATATTATTTTAATGAGGTTAATTTATATAAATCTCTATCTAATTAACATTCAATTATATGTTTCATACATAGCATTTGAATTGTCAAAATAATAATTGATAATAAATTATGACTATTAAGTGTAATTATTTTATTTAATTAATATAATTAAATATTTTAATTTAATTTTAAGGTTATATGATAACTAACATATGTATGATTATATATAAATTATATCATAATATTTAAATAGCATATTTCAAAATTAACAAAAATATGTGAAATTTTGTATTTTAGCAAAAGTAATTTTATAATCAAGAAATTTATATCTGATTTCATCTTCAACGGATTCCTTAGATTTTTTTCCTTTAATTTGATAGGTTACATGACCCGAGTTTGATTAAAATTGAATTTATTATGACTTTTCAAACCTTAGCTGATTTTAATAATGAATGCATGCTACATGCTTTGAATAAATTAAGAGCCATATTTGATTATTTTTGACTTGCCCACGTGAATAGCCAAATTTTGGGTGCTTAAATTTAATATTTATTAAATATAAATTATATTTTTATTGAATATTAAATTATTAGATCATAACATGATGTTATAATAATATATTATTTTGAAATAATTCAAAATGACCTTCTTGCCTATAAATAGCCCTCTTCATGAAAGAATTCCTCATTCAAATTCAAAATCCCTCTAGCAAATCTAAGAGAAAATTTCTTAGATTTTCCTTCGAAGTGTTCTCCAAATATTGCAAGATCAAGCCCTTGGTGTGGAAGCTTCAACACCTTCAACTAAGCAAGCTTTCTCAAATTACTTTAGTTTGTTTTCTTGATCTTAATCCTTTTTTAGTTGTTCCTGCTATTTTCACCATCTATTTATTCTTTCCAATTTATACTTTTTGGTTGGTTAGTCTTTGGACATTATTTTTCACATCAAAGTTTTTCAATCATTTTTTTTGTGAAAAACTCTTGTGACAGTTTGTAAGATCTATTCAAACTTGTTGAAATTTTGTTGTTTTTTTTGTGCTCCCCTCACTAGGAAGTGGTTTTTGCTGAGTTTATTTCTATACTTAAATGACATTCGTCTTTACCTCATTCTATACTTTCTTGACCTTTTTTTAGGTCTTAGTGGTGCTAGTTTTAATTGGTTTTCCTATCCTCTGAGCCTAGTGGTTTTCTTTCAGTGGCTCATGCTTTGTGTCTCTAGTAGGGTTGTGGTTGTGCCAGATTTTGGCCTACCCCATTAACCAATGAATGTTGAGTTTGCCTCTAGTTTTGGCTAGTTGTGGACTTTTTCAAATTAGATTTGTAGATGTTGTGGTTGGTTCTGCTGGTTGCTGTTATTTGTTTCTTTCATCTGCCTGGCTATTTTGGGTGGTTATTTTTTAATGGATGTTGTTGGCCTCTTGTAGTTTGGCTTAATTTTAGGATTTTTGGTGGTTAGTGTTCTCCTTTCCTAGTTTGGCTTGGAGGTTTCTGCTGGTTGGTTCCATCTGCCTTATGAATTGGAGTTAGCTGCTAGGTGGTTATTGTCTCCTCATTTTCTCCTTTGTAGTGACCGTTTGCTCTTTGGGATTTAGGAGGGGTTTTGTTTGCCTCTAACCTTGTTCCTTTCCTTATAGTTTTCACAGTGGTCTGGTCCTCCTTGGCATTTTCTAGTTTGGTTGGTGATTACATTGTTTATTTCTTAGTTATTTTGGAGATCTCCAGGTGGGTTGTGGCTTTGTCTGCTATTGTTCTTTTCCTCTTTTAGGCTATATTGGCTTTGTGCTTGTTGATTTTGTTATCGACATCGGTTGGCTATTTGGGTTAGTTTTCAGGATGTGTGTGTTTGATGGTTTTAGTTTTTTGTAGGGTTTTGGTCACCCTAGGTTGGTTATCCTCAAGTGCTTGTTTTCCTTTATTTTTCCTTCCTAATTTGGGTGTCAATTTTCCTGCTGCTTTGACTTCTCCTGCTGCTCATTCTGTTGGCTGCTAGACTGGGTGGCTTTATTAGTTATTTTGTTGGTGGACAATATGAGCTCTTGTTGTTTTTTTGGTCTTATTTTAGGATTTGTTGTTAGCGTTTGGCTGCTTGAGGGGTTTTCTATGGCTATTATCTTGCCTTGATGTCAGGTCGGCTTGGTGTTTTGGCTTTATGTTGGCTATTGGTATTGACTCCCTTTGGTTTAGTTGGCTCTATTTATTTTCTGATATTTGCCTCTTGCTTGATGATGGTGGATTTTCTTTCCTTTTGCTTGCCTTGGTGGTGGTTTTGATTGTAATTTTTGGATGATCTCTTGGTCACTCTTTGTTATGGATTTCCTCTCTCTGGTGCTATTTATCTTCTACTATTTTGTGATTTGGGTGGAGGTTTTGCCCTTAGATTTGGATTGCTAGTGCTCTAGCGATAGTTGTGGGTTATTCTCGACCACTGACCCTATTGTACCTTCTGGGATGTTGGGTTTATGTGTTTGTCTCATGGATTTGTGGGTTGTGGTAGCTATCGCTATTTTTCTCTATTTTAGAATTGGATCACTATGGATTATTTTTCCTTGGATGGTTGCTTATATCAAGTATGTTGGCAATGACGGCCTCCATATCTTCTCTCTAGTTGGTTGCAAGCATATGATTCTATCCCTTCTCATGAAGTTTGGATGCTCATATGTATTGTTGCCCCTTGAGATAATCTTAACTGAGCTCAAGCTTTCCCTTTCTCAACTCTTTTTAAATTTTTTACCTTATCATTCTTCCTTGAGCTATGACCATTGCCTTTGCAGTGTTTCGCAGATTTCTTTTACAGGTTGGAACTTCATAGATGGAATGATCTTTACTCGCTAACTCAAGAACTGCTGATGTGGAGCTTGCTTATCTTGCCTCAAAGGGATCATGTGTTAACTATTCCTTTTACTATTTTCTTAAGTTTTATTAGTCCTTTTGTGTTTTTTTTCATTTACTTTATGTTATTGCTTTTGCTCTTTTATTTTCTTTTCATTGTACTTAGATGGGGGTATAGCTCTTAGGTTTCTTGTAGCTCTATGAGCAAAGAGAGAAATTTGATCTTTACCCTTTAAGGACATTGTATACTTTATTTTATGGTAATAAAATTCTAACCTTCCCTAAAAAAAACCTAAACCCTAACAAGGGAAGAACCTTGATGGTAGGAACATCACGTCAACCGTGCTCGCCTAGATCCTGGTGGAGGCTAAGGCAGAACGTTATGACGGGTGGTGGGGATATAGAGGTGGGTGGATATGGAGGTGAGCAAGGTTATGGATGGGAGGAGCGATGGAAGTTACAGCCGTGGAGGCGGACGGAGAGATCGGGGATATGATGGTGGATCTCACTACTCGAGAGGTCGGGGTGGCTCTGATGGGAACTGGAGAAACTGAAGAATGGTCGATCTGATCTGCTGCTTATGGAACTTTGTGTTTACAGTAGAGACAGTTCTAGTTATTTAGGGTTTTTTATTTCCTTTATGCGTGCTCAATTTTTATTCATGACATCATTTCTGTCTTTGAAAACATGGTGTGTTACTTGGTTGATGAAATCAAAACGAAGAAATGTTGAATTTGAATTTGTTCTCTGTTAAAAAACCCTAAACACTGAACCCTAAAACCCCTAAACCCTAAACCCTAAACCCTAAACCCTAATCCCTAAACCCTAAAACCCTAAACCCTAAAACCTAAACCCTAAACCCTAAACCCTATACTAAACCATAAACCTAAACCCTAAACCCTAAACCCTAAACCCTAAAAACCTAAAAACTTAAACCTAAACTAAATAAAACCTAAAAATAAAATAAATAAATAAACCTAAACCTAAATTAAATAAAATAATAAAATAAAATAAAAACTTAAAGTAAAACCTAAACCTAAACCTAAAATTAAATTAAATAAAAAATTAAAATTAAAATAAAATAAAATAAATAAAAACCTAAACTAAATTAAAAAAAATACCTAAAATAAAACTTAAATAAAATAAAAGTAAATGTAAAAAAACCTAAAATAAAATAAAATAAAACCAAATAAAACCTAAACCAATAAAGTAAACCTAAAACTAAAAATAAAAAATTAAACCTAACCATATACTAAAAAATAAATAAAATAAAATAAACCTTAACCTAAAATAAACAAAATAAAATAAACCAAAAATGTAAATTGAAATAAATAAAACCTAAGCCTAAACCATAAACCCTAAACTAAATATAAACCTAATCCTAAACTAAAAAAATAAAACTAAAATAAACCTAAAATAAAAGCCTAAAACCTAAACCCAAAAAAAAAAATAAAATAAAACATAAACCTAAACCTAAAATTAAAGATAAACCAAAAACCTAAAAAACAAAATAAAAATAAAACTAAACTAGAAAATAAACATAAACCAAAAACTAAACTTAGAAAATAAACTAAAATAAAAAAACCTGAACTAAAATAAATAAACTAAACTAAATGAAAAAAACCTAAATAAAAATAAAAAATGAAATAAACTAAAATAAATAAAAAATAAACTAAATAAACAAACCTACTAGAATTTTTTTAAAAAAAAAACCTAAACCCTAAACCTAAAATTAACCTAAACCTAACTAACTAAACCCTAAACTAACCTTAAACCTACAACCCTAAACCATAAAACCCTAAACCCAAATCCTAAAATAACCCTAAAACATAAACTAAATCAGATACTAAACCTAAAACTATAACCCAACTATAAACTTTAAACTAAACCCTAAACCCTAAACTCCTAATCTATATTTAAATCCAATAAACTAAGGCCTAAAGCCTAAAACCTAAACTAACCTTAAACCCTAAAGCCTAAAAACTAAGCCCTAAACTCCTAAACCCTAAAATAAGTCCTAAAACCCTATATCCTAAACTAATCCTAACCTAAATCTAAACTAAAGTATAAACCCTAAACCCTAAACCCTAAACCCTAAACCCCAAACCCCAAACTCTAAACTTTAACCTAAAGTAACTA
The DNA here is from genome assembly GCA_021442155.1 of Cymbidium sinense. Lineage (NCBI taxonomy): Eukaryota > Viridiplantae > Streptophyta > Magnoliopsida > Asparagales > Orchidaceae > Cymbidium > Cymbidium sinense. Next base: position 31,483 of record JAKCPB010001298.1, read on the forward strand.
AATAAATTAAAAAATAAACTTAAATCCTAAAACCTAGTAAACCTAAACCTAAACCTAAACCTAAACCCTAAACCCTAAACATAAACCCTAAACACTAAAACCCAAAACCCTAAACCATAAAACCTAAACCCTAAACCATAAAGCAAAAACCATAAAGCCTAAACTAAGCCTAAACGCTAAACACTAAAAAGCTAAAACCTAAACTTAAACTAAATAAAACCTAAAAATAAAATAAGTACAAAAACCTAAAATAGAATAAAATAGAATAAAAACATTAAATAAAACCTAAACTTAAACCTAAAAGGAAAATAAACTAAAAAATAAAAACTAAACTAAATTAAAATAAATAAAGACTTAATTAAAATAAATACTAAACCTAAAATAAAAATAAAATAAACCTAAAAAAATTAAATAAAAACTAAATAGAAACCTAAACCAAAAAATAAATTAAAAAATAAAACCTAAAAATAATTAAAAAAAAACCTAAAACCATAAAATAAATAAAAAACCTAAACCCAAAAAAAAAAAAAAAACCTAAACCAAACTATAAATAAAACCTAAACTTAAACCTAAAGTAAAACTAAACCTAAACCTAAACTTAAACTAAATAAAATAAAATAAACTAAAAATAAACCTAATCCTAAAACAAAAAATAAAACATAAAAATAAACTTAAAATAAAAACCTAAAACCTAAACCTAAAAAAAAAATAAAATAAAATCCTAAACCTAAACCTAAAAAATAAAAAAATAAACCTAAATAAAAAATAAAATAAAATAAAACTCAACTAAAAAAATAAACCTAAACCTAAACATAAACCTAAAACATAAACTAAAATAAAAAATCTAAACTAAAATAGGCAAACCTAAAATAAATAAACTAAACTAAATAAAAATAAAAAAGAGAGTAAACTAAAATAAATAATAAATAAAATAAATATACAAAAAAAATCTAAACCTACAATTTTGCTTAATTAAAAGAAAACCTTAAACCTTAAATCATAAACCTTAAACCCTAAACCATAAACCTATAACCCTAAACTCTAAACCCTAAACCCTAAACCATGAATCCTAAACCCTAAAAGTATAAACCCTAAAACCCTAACCCCTAAACTATAAACGCTAAACCCTAAACCCCAAACCCTAAACCCTAGACCCTAAAGTCCAAACCCTAAACCTAAACTTAAATTAACTAATAAATTTTAAAATAAACCTAAACCCCAAAACCTAATAAACCTAAACCTAAACCTAAACTCTAAAATAACCTGACTAAAAGGAACATCACCGGCCGACTAGGCTAGAAATAGGGCTGCAAACTATCGAGTGGTGGTGGGGCATCTGAGGTGCTGTGGATAAGGTGGTGGTGGTAGTTATGGAGGCGGAGAGCTAACGAAAAACCATGGTGGTGGCAGCATCGATTTGATGGTGGATCCCTACCGAGGCGGTGGTTTTGATGGAGCCGAGAAATGCCGACCGACTATTATGGAACAACGTCTTGATTGTAGAGACGGTTCTAGTTATCCATGGTTTTTTATTTGCTCTATGTGTGCTCATTTTTTTTATGCTATCACTTATGTCTTAGAAAACATGGTTGATGAAATCCAAAAGAAGAAATGTTGAATCTGAATTTATTCTATATTTAAAAAAAACCAAAAACCCTAAACCCCAAACAAAAACTTGAACCCTAAACATAAAACCTAAACCCTATACCCTAAATCTTAAACCCTAAAAATCCCAAACCCTAAACCCTGAACAATAAACCCTAAAATCCTAAACCCTAAACCCTAAACCTTAAACCCTAAAACCTAAGCCTTAAATCCTAAACCCTAAAGACTAAACCATAAACTTCAAACCCTAAACTTTAAACCCTAAACCCTAAACTAAACCTAAACCCTAAACCCTATCCCTAAACCCTAAAATGCGAAAAAACTAAACCTACACTAAATAAAACCTAAAAATAAAATAAATAAAAAAATCTAAACAAAAATAAAATAAAAACATAAAATAAAACAAAAACATAAACTTAAACTTAAAAGAAAAAAAAATAAATAATAAATAATAAACTAAAATAAAATAAATAAAACCTAAACCTAAAAAATAAACTAAAAAATAAAACCAAAACCCTAAACTAAAAAAAAAAACCTAAACCTAAAATAAAAATAAAATAAATCTAAAGCTAAACTAAAATAAACTAAACTAAGATAAATAAAACCTAAACCTAAACCTAAACTAAATAAAATAAGATAAAATAAAAATAAACCTAAACCTAAACTAAAAAATAAAACTAAAAGATAAACCTAAAAAAATAAAATAAAAACCTAAACCTAAACCTAAAAATAAAAATAGAATTAAACCTTAAAAATTAAATTAAAATAAAACTTAACTAAAAGTTAAACCTAAACCTAAACCTAAACCTAAACCCAAAAATAAATTAAAATACAAATCTAAACTAAAATAAATAAACCAAAAATAAATATACTAAACTAAATAAAAATAAAAATAAACAAAATTTAAATTAAAATTAAAATAATTTAAAATATAAAATAAAATAAATATACTTAAACCTATCATGGTACTTTATTTTTTAAAATAATAAAAATTAAAAAAAAACCTAACCATAAACCCTAAACCCTAAACTTACAACCCTAAACCCTAAACCCTAAATCGTAAAACACTAAACCATAAACCCTAAACCGTATACCCTAATACCTAAACCCTAAACCCTAAACCATAATCTTTAAAAACCTAAAAACGTTAACCTAAACTAAATAAAACATGAAAATAAAATCAATAAAAAAACCTAAACCTAAATAAAATTAAATAAAAACCTAAACTAAATCCTAAGCCTAAACCTAAACCTAAACCTAAAAATAATATAACTTAAACAAAATACTAAACTAAAATATAATAAATAAAGGCCTAAACTAAACTAAAATATAAAATAAACTTAAAAATAAAAAACATAAATAAAATAAAAACTAAACATAAAATAAAAATAAAATAAACCTATAATAAAATAAAAATCTAAACGTAAAAAATAAACCTAACAATAAAATCTAAAAATAAATAAAAACTATAACCTAAACCTTAAACTAAAAAAAACCTAAACCTAAAATAAAAAATAAAAAAAACCTAAACTAAACTAAAATAAAATAAATAAAGCCTAAACCTAAACCTAAAATGAACTAAACTTAAACCAAAATGTAAACTAAATAAATAAATCCTAAACCCTAAAAAAATAAAATCAACCTATACCTAAATTAAAATAAAATAAACTAAAATAAATAAAACCTAAACCTAAACCTAAACCTAAACTAGAAATAATAAATAAAATAAAAATAAACCTAAACTCAAAAATAAAATCTAAAAATAAACCTAAATAAAAACCAAAAACCTAAAGATAAATAAATAAAATAAAAACTTAAACATAAACATAAAATTAAAAAAAAATAAAACCTGAACCTAAAAAATAAAATAAAAATAAAACTAAACTAAAAAAATACTTAAATAAAAATAAATAAACCTAATATAAATAAGCTAAACTAAATAAAAATAAAAATAAACCTAAATCAAAAGAAAAAAAGTAAGCTAAATAATCCTAAACCTACAAGTTTACTTAATTAAAAAAAAAAAATAAAAATAATAAAAACTAAATTCAAAAAAAAATCCTTACCTTGAACCCTAAACCCTAAAACCCTAAACCTTAATCCCTAAAACCCTAAACAATAAACCCTAAACCATACAACCCTAAACAATAAACCCTAAACTGCAAACCCTAAACCTAAACCCTAAACCCTAAACACTAAACCCTAATCCCTAAACCGTAAACCCTAAACCCTAAAAACCTAAAATCTAAACCTAAACTAAATAAAACCTAAAAATAAAATAAATAAAGCCTAAAGCTAAATAAAATAAAATAAAATAACTAAAACCTAAACCTAAACCTAAACTTAAAATTAAAATAAAATAAAAATAAAAACTAAAGTAAATTAAAATTAATAAAATACTAAACTAAATGAAAAAATAAAATAAACCTATGCATAAAAAACCCAAAATATAAAATTAAACATAAAATAAAATAAAAAAACTAAATAAAAGCATAAACCAAAAAGATAAATGTAAAAATAAAACCTAAAAATAAATAAAAAATAAAACATGAACCCTAAACTAAAAAAAAAACAAAACCTAAAATAAAGAAAAGAAAATAAACATGGTCCTAAACTAAAATAAATTAAACTAAAATAAATAAAACCTAAACATAAACCTAAACTAAACTAAACCTAATCTCTAAACTATATAAAATAAAATTAACTAAAAGTAAACCTAAACTAAAATAAAAAAACAAAATAAAACTAAGAATAAAAAACCTAAATAAAATAAAAAATAAATCAAATAAAAAAATAAAATAAAATAAAACTAAATAAAAATTTAAACCTAAAAAACCTAAAATAAATTAAAAAACCTAAACCCAAAACTAAAAAAAAACCTTGACCTAAAATAAAAATAAAATAAACCAAAACCTATACTAAAATAAATTAAACTAAAATAAATAAAACCTAAACCTAAACCTAAAATAAACTAAACCTAAACCTAAACCTAAACTAAATAAAATAAAATAAATTAAGAATAAACCTAAACCTAAACTAAAAAATAAAACCTCTAATAAACCTAAAATAAAAAACCTATAAACCTAAATAAAAATAAAATAAACCTAAAAAAATAAAATAAAAAATAAAACCTAATCCTAAAAATGAAGTAAAATAAACTAAAATAAAAAATAAACATAAACCTACACCTAAACCTAAACCTAAAGAATAAATAAAAAAAAATCCTAAACTAAAATAAATAAAGCCAAAATAATTAAACTAAACTAAATAAAATAAAATAAATGTAAATCAAAATAAAAATAAAATAAATAAAAATAAACTAAATAAACCTAAACCTAATAGTTTACTTTATTTTAAAAAATAAAAATAATAAAATAAAATAAAACCCTTTTCTTAAACCCTAAACCTTCATGCTAAAACCATAGACCCTAAAACACTAAACCTTAAACCCTAAACCATAATCCTTAAAACCCTAAACCCTAAACCCTAAACCCTAAATCCTAAAGCCTAAATCCTAAAGCCTGAAAAACCCCAAGCCCTAACCCCTAAACCATAAAAACCCTAAACCCTAAACCCTAAAACCTAAACACTAAACCCTAAACCCTAAATCCTAAACCCTAAAACCATAAACCCTAGACCCTAAACTGTAAACCCTGAACCATAAAAATCTAAAAACCTAAACCTAAACTAAATAAAACCTAAAAATAAAAAAAAAATTTAAACCTAAATATAAAAAAATAAATAAGATAAAATAAAAACCTAAACTAAAACCTAAACCTAAACCTAAACCTAAAAAATAAAATAAACTAACTAAAATAAATAAAAATAAAATAAATAAAAACCTAAATTAAACTAAAAAATAAAATAAACCTAAGCATAAAAACCTTAAACAAAATAAAAACTAAACGTAAATTAAAAATAAAATAAACATAAAATAAACCTAAAATATAATAAAATAAAAACTAAATAAAAGCTTAAAGATAAAAAGTAAACCTAAAAATAAAACCTAAACCTAAACTAAAATAAAACATAAACGTAAAATTAAAATAAAATAAATAAAATTAAAAAAACCTAAACCTAAACTAGAATAAACTAAATTAAAATAAATAAAACATAAACCTAAATCTAAACCCTAAACTAAATTAAAAAAAGAAATTAAAATAAACTTAAACCTAAATAAAAATAAAACCTAAAATAAGCCAAAAAAATAAAACCTAAACCTAAACCAAGTAATTAAAATAAAATGTAAACCTAAACATAAAATAAAACTAAAACTAAACTTAAAAAATAACATAAAAATAAAACTCAACTAAAAAATAAACCTAAACCTAAGTCTAATACAAAAAAAAAGTAAAATAAAATACCTAAACTAAAATAAAGAACCTAGACTAAAATAAATAAACTTAAGATAAATAAACTAAACTAAAGAAAAATAAAAAATAAACATAAATAAAAATAAAAATAAAATAAACTAAAATAAATAAAAAATAAACTAAATAAACTAGTTAAACAGAAGAAGAAATGTTGTAAATTGGAATTTGTTTTTTGTTAAAAAATAAACCAAAAACCCCAAACCCTAAACCCGAAACCCTAAAAACCCTAAACCTAAAAGCCAAAAGCCAAAACCTAAAACCCAAAACCTTAAAACTCTAAACCATCAACCTTAAATCCTAAAACATAAGTGCTAAACCCTAAACCCTAAACTCTAAACCCAAAAAAAAAACTCGATCCTAGTGGATATGTAGGTGGTGGTCAGAGAAGTGGTGGTTATGGAGGCGAGAGGAGTGACCGAGGTTACAACCATTGTGGTGGTGGAGGGAGAGATCGGGATATGATGGTGTATCCACCGGAGAGGTCGATGGTGGGAACTGGAGAACCAAGAATGGCCGATCCAATACGCTTATGGAACTGTCTTACAATAGAAATGGTTCTAGTTATCCAAGGTTTCGATTTGCTCTGCGCTCATTTTTGATCTATGTCATCACTTGTGTCTTAGAAAACTTTTGTTACTTGGTTGATGAAATAAAGAAGAGATGTTGATGTGAATTTATTCTGCTAATATATATATATATATATATATGAAAAAAACCTTAAACTAAAACTCAAACCCTAAACCTCAAACCTAAACCAGAAACTAAACCTAAACCCTAAATCTTAAAAAATGCTAAACCAAACCCTAAACCCTAAACCCTACACCGTAAAACCCTAAAACCTAAACCCTAAACCCTAAACTAAACCTAAATCCTAAATCTAAACCTAAACTAACCCTAACCCCTAAATTAACCCTAAACCCTAAACCTAAAATAAAGTAAAACTAAACCTAAACTTAAACTAAATAAAAGAAAATAAACTAAAAATAAACCTAAACCTAAACCAAAAAATTAAACTTAAAAATAAACTTAAATTAAAACCTAAAACCTAAACCAAAAAAAATAAAAATAAAAACATAAACCTAAACATAAAAATAAAAACTAAAACCTAAACCTAAAAAATAAAATACAAACAATACTCAACTAAAAGAAGGCTAAACAAAAAATAAAATGAAATAAAATGTAAATTAAATAAAATAAAATAAATAAAATAAAAATAAGATAAACTAAATAACCTAAACCTACTAGTTTACTTAATTTTAAAAAAAAAAATTTAAGCCCTAAGCTAACCCTAAATCCCCAAGCCTAAACACTAAACTCTAAACCCTAAACCCTAACCCTAAAACTTAAACCCAAACAACCAAAACCATAAAACCCTAAACCATAAACCCTAAACTTTAAAAACCTTAAAACCTAAACCTAAACTAAATAAAACCAAAAAATAAAATATATAAAAAAACATAAACCTAAATAAACTAAAAAAATAAAATAAAATAAAAACCTGAACTAAAATGTAGATCTTAACCTAAAAATAAAATAAAATAAATAAAAAAACCTAAACTAAAATTAAAATAATAAAATAAACCTAAGAGTAAATAAATATAAAAATAAAAAACTAAAGTAAAATAAAATAAAATTAACCTAAAATAAAATAAAATAAAACCTAAACAAAAAAATAAAACCTAAACATAAAAAAATAAAAATAAATAAAAAAAAATCTAAACTTAAAATAAAAATAAAATAAATAAGATAAAATAAACCTAAAACTAAACTAAAATAAACTAAACTAAAATAAATAAAACCTAAACCTAAACATAAAATAAACTAAACATAAACCTAAACCTAAACTAATAAAATTAAATATATTAAAAAATAAACCTAAACTTAAACTAAAGAATAAAACCTAAAAAATAAACCTAAAATAAAACCTAAAACCTAAACCTAAAGAATAAAATGAAAACCAAAACCTAAAAAAAAAAGATTAAAAATAAACTACACCTAAAACATAAAAATAAAAATAAAACTCAACTAAAAATAAACCTAAACCTAAAACTAAACCTAAAAAATAAACTAAAATTAAAAACCTAAACTAAAATAAATAAACCTAAAATAAATGAATTAAACTAAATAAAAAATAAACTAAAATAAAAATAAAAAATAAAATAAACAAAAATAAATAAAAAATAAACTAAATAAACTAAATAAACCTAAACATACCAGTTTACTTCATTAAAAAAAACCATAAACCCTGAATCCTAAACCCTAACCCTAAATCATAAACCCTAAACCCTAAACCTACAATCCTAAACTCTAAACCCTAACCCTAAACCTAAACCTTAAACCCTAAAAGCATAAACCCTAAAACCCTAAACCCTAAACCTTAAACCTACAACATAAACCCTAAACCTACATAAACCTAACTAAACCTACAACCCTAAACCCTAAATCTAAACCCTAAACCCTAAACATAAACCCTAAACCCTAACCTAAACTAAATACTAAAAGCATAAACCCTAAAATCCTAAACCCTAACCCAAACTAAACCCTAAACCCTAAACCTTAAACTCTAAACCATAAACCCTAACCCTTAACCCTAAACCCTAAATCTCAAACATAAACCTAAGCCAAAAGTAACTAAATAAATTAAAAAATAAACCTAAACCCTAAAACCTAATCAACCTAAACCTAAACCATAAGAATGGGAAGAACCTTATCGGTAGGAGCATCACCGTCAACCAGCCTTAGTCAAGATCTGGTGGTGGAGGCAAAGGTGGTAGTTATTGTAGTGGTGGTTTGGGATTTGGAGGTGCTAGTGGATATGGAGGTGGTGGTCAGAGGAGTGGTGGTTCATGAGGTGGGAGGAGCGAAAGTTACATTATGGCTGAGGAGATCGAGGATATGATGGTGGTTAAACCTAAACTAAACTAAAATAAATAAAACCTAAAAACCTAAAATAAACTAAACTAAACTTAAACCTAAACTAAATAAAATAAAATAAACTAAAAATAAACCTAAAGTTAAAGTAAAAAATAAAAATAAACCTAAAATAAAACCAACAACCTCAACTTAAAAAATAAACTAAAACCTAAACCTAAACCTAAAAATAAATAATAAATAAACCAAAAAAATAAATAAAAAATAAAACTAAACTATAAAATAAACCTAAACCTAAACCTAAAAAATAAACTAAATAAAAAATCTAAAGTAAAATAAATACACCTAAAATAAATGAACTAAACTAAATAAAATAAAATTGAACATAAATATAAATATAAAATAAAATAAACTAAAATAAATAAGAAATAAACTTAATAAATTAAGGAAATCTAAACCTACCAGTTTATTAATTTAAGAAAAATAAAAATAAATAAGTAAAACCCTAAACCTTGAACCCTAAACCCTAAATTCAAAACTCTAAACTATAAACCCCAAACCCTAAACCCTAAACTCGAAAGCCAAACCCTAAACCCTAAACCCTGAACACTAAAATGCCTATCCCTAAACCCTAAACCCTAAACTAACCCTAAATCCTAAGCTAACCCTAAACCATAAACCCAAAAAATCTTAAAGCCTAAACACGAAATCCTTAACCCTAAACACTAAAAACCCTAAACCCTAAAGCCTAAAAACTAAACTTTAAACCTTAAACCCTAACCCTAAACCCTAAAACTTTAAGCCCTAAACCCTAACCTTGAAACCCTATGCTCTAAACCCTAACAATGAACTTTAAAAACTTAACCCTAAACCTAAACCTAAAGAAAGTAAATAAATACAAAAATAAGCCTAAACCCTAAAACTTAATAAAACTATACCCAAACCTAAACTAAAACCCTAATAATGGAAGAACCTTAACAAACATCGATCAACTAGGCTAAATCTAGATCAAAGGAGAAAATTTTCATGGTGGTGGGGATCTAGAGGCTAGTGGATATGGAGGTGGTGGTAGTAGTCATGGTTTATAGAGGCAGTGGAGTGATGGAGGTTACACTGCTCTAAGAGGGATGATCGGGATATGATGATGGATCCTACTGAGGGTGGTTATTTTAATGGGAAAGAAATTGATGAATCGATCCATCTAGTGTTTATGATGCGTCTTAATAGTAGAGATAGTTCAACTTATCTATGGGTTTTTGATTTACTCTATGCATGCTCATTTTATCTATATCATTGCTTGTGTCTTAAAAACTTGTACTTGGTTGGTTAAATCAAAAGAAGAAATGTTGAATATGGATTTATTCTCTAAAAAAATAACCTTAAACCCTAAACCCTAAACTAAACCCTAAGCACTTAACCTAAAACCTAAACCCTAAACCCAAAACCTAAAAAATAATAAACTCTAAACACTAAACCCTAAACCCTAAACCCTAAAGCCTAAAACCTAAAACCATAAGCCATAAACATTAAACCCTAAACCCTAAACCTTAAACCCTAAAACAATAAAACCTAAACACTAAAAACCCTAAACTAAACTAAACCTAAACTAAACCTAAACTATAAATTTAAGTTTAAATAAACTAAACCTAAACCTTAAACCATAATCCTAAATAATAACCTAAACCTAAACTATTTTAAACCCTAAACCCTAAACAAACCCTAAACCCTAAACCCTGAACCCAAAACCCCAACCCTAAACCTAAACCATAAACCTATACCTAAACTTAAAGCTAAACCTAAACCTAAACCCTAAACCTAAACCTAGGCCGAAACCTAAACCTAAACCTAAACCTAAACCTAAGTTTAAACTAAACCCTAAACCTAAAATAAAACCTAAAACTAAACATAAAACTAAAATAAAATGTAAACCTAAACCTAAAATAAATAATAAACCTAGACCTAAAAAATAAAATAAAATAAACTAACTAAAATAAATAAACCTAAACCTAAACCTAAACCTTACAAATAAATTAAAATAAAAACTTGAACTAAAATAAATAAACCTAAAAAAAATAAACTAGATAAAAGAAAATGAACCAATAAAATATAAAATAAAATAAAATAAATAAAAATTAACCATAAATAAAATAAACCTAAACCTACTCATTTACTTAATTTAGAAAATCATTTTAAAAAAATTAATTAAAAAACCTTAAACCCTACCCTAAATCCTAAATCCTAAACCCCCCTAAACCCTAAACCTTAAACCTAAACCCTAAACCCTAAACAACCCTAAGCCCTAAAACCCTAAACCCTAAACCCTAAACCCTAAACCCTAAACCAAAACTCTAAACACTAAAGCCTAAACATTAAATCCTAAACCCTAAACTTTAAAACCGTAAACCTTAAAACCCTAAACCCTAAACCCTAAAACCTAAATTAAACCTAAATCATAATCTATCCCTAAACCCCAAACCCTAAACCCTAAAAACCCTAAACCCTAAAGCCTAAACACTAAACCCTAAACCCTAAAGCCTAAACCCTAAACAACCTAGAGGTGCTAGTGGATCTGAGGTGGACATGGTGGTAGTTACAAAATTGGCAGGAGCGATGAAGGTTATAGCCATGGTGGTGGTGGAAGAATAGATCAGGGATATGATGGTAGATCCTGCTACATAAGAGGCAAGGGTGGTTCAGATGTGAACTAGAGAAACTGAAGAACGGCCAATCCAATCTGTTGCTAAGGGAACTGTGTCTTTATAGTAGAGACAGTTCTAATTATCTAGGGTTTTTGATTTGCTCTATGTGTGCATATTTTTTATCTATGTCATCGCTTGTTTCTTCAAAAACTTGGTCTACTACTTGGTTGATGAAATCAAAAAGAAGAAATGTTTAATCTAAATTTGTTCTCTATTAAAAAACTTAAACCTTAAACCCTAAACCAAGTCAAAACCTAAACCCTAAACCTTAAACCCTAAAACACTAAAACATAAAAACCTAAACTCAAACCTAATCCCTAAACCCTAAACTCTAAACCCTAAACTAACCTAAACCCTAATAACCTAAACCCTAAACCTAAACCTAAACCTAAACCCTAAATTAAAAACTAATCCCTAAAACCTAAATCAAAACCCTAAACTCTAAACTAAACCCTAAAACTAAAACCAGTCTCCCATGGAGGCTAAGGTGGAAGTGGAGGTTATCAGTGGTGGGGATCTGAGGTTCTAGTGGATATGGAGGTGGGTTATGGAGGGATGCAATGGAGGTTATAGCCTTGGTGGTGGCAGAGGGAGAGATTAGGATATGATGGATCCCGCTACTCAAAGGCGGGGTTTTCAGGAGAGAATCTAAAGAATGATGATCTACTACTTTTGGAACTGAGTCTTTATAGTGGGGACAGTTTTAGTTATCTAAGGTTTTTCATTTGCTCTATGCATGCTCATTTTTGATCTATGTCCTCACTTGTGTCTTAAAAAACTTTGTGTGCTACTTGCTTGATGAAATCAAAAAGAAGAAATGTTGAATCTGAATATGTTCTCATTTTAAAAAAACCATAAAACCTAAATCCTAAACCCTAAACCCTAACCTAAAAACTAAAACTTAAACCCTAAGCCTAAACCCTAAACCGTAAACCCTAAAAACCCTAAACCCTAAACCCTATACTTGAAAAAATAAAAAAAACCCTAAACCCTATACTAGAAAAAAAAAACCCAAAACCCAAAACCCAAAACCCTAAAACCCTAAACCCTAAGCCCTAAACTCTAAATCCTAAAATCTACATCCCTAAAACCTAAACCAAAAACCCAAAACCCTAAACCCTAAACCCTAAATTACTCTAAACACTAAACCTTAAACTCTAAAAACCTAAACCTAAACAAAATAAAACTTAAAAATTAAATAAACCCTAAACACTAAACCTAAATAAAATAAAAAAATAAAATAAAATGAAAACCTTAACTAAAACCTAAACCTAAACCTAAAAATAAAATAAAATAAACTACAATAAAATAAATAAAAACTTAAACTAAACAAAAAAATAAAATAAACCTAAGAATAAAAAACCTAAATAAAATAAAAACTAAACATAAAATGAAAATAAAATAAACTTAAAAGAAAAAAAAGAAACTAAATAAAAATCTAAAACTAAAAAATAAATGGTAATCTAAAACCTAAAAATAAATAAAAAAATAAAACTTAAACCCTAAATTAAAAAAGACTTAAACATAAAATAAAATAAACATAAACATAAACCTAAACTAAAATAAATAAAACCTAAACTTAAAATAAACTAAACCTAAACTAAATAAAATAAATTAAACTAAAAATAAACTAAACCTAGACCTAAACAAAAAAATAAAACCTAAAACCTAAACCAAAAAAAATAAAATAAAAATTGAAACCCTTAACCCTAAAAAAAAAAAAAACCTAAACATAAACATTAAAATAAAAATAAAACTAAAGAAAAATAAATAAACCTAACATAAATAAACTAAACTAAATAAAAATAAAAATAAAATAAATAAATATAAAAATAAAACAAACTAAAATAATTAAAAATAAACTAAATACAAACTCTACCAACCTTAATTTAAGAAAAATAAATTAAAACCCCTAAACCCTAAACCACCCTAAACCCTAAAAACCATAAACCCTAAATCCTAAACCCTAAACCTAAACCCTAAACCTAAATCATAAACTAAACCTAAACCCTTAAACTAAACTAAACCCTAAACTATAAACCTCCCTAAACACTAAACCTACCTAAACCCTAACCTAAACCTAAACCCTAAACTAAACCACTAAACCCTAAACTCAATTCTAAACCTAAAACCTAAACCAAAAAAACTTAAACTCCTAAACTAAACACTAAACCATAAACCTAAATCTTGAACCTAAATAAATTAACCCTAAACCCTAAAACCCAAACTAACCCTAAACAAACACTAAACCTTAAAAAACCTAAACTAAAACCTAAACCCTAAACCTAAACCTAAACCCTAAACCCAATAACCTAAACCCTAAAACCTAAACCAAGTAAACCTAAAGTAACTAAATAAATAAAAATAAACCTAAACCCTAAAAGCTAATAAACTTAAACCTAAAGCTAAACCTAAGGGCGAACCTTGAGGGGAACATCACAACCGTGCCTGCTAGACTGGTCATGGAGGTGAAGGTGGAGGTGGTGGTTATCATAGTGGTGGTGGGGGATCTGGAGGTGCTGGTGGATATGGAGGTGGCCTTTATGGAGGAGGGATGTGTGATGGAGGTTACAACTGTGGTGGTGGTGGAGGGAGAGATCGGATATGATGGCATCCCGCTACTGAAAAGGGTAATTCGATGGGAACTAGAGAATTTGAAGAACGATCACTGATCTACTACTTATGGAACTTTATCTTTACAATAGAGATAGTTCAAGTTATCAAGGGTTTTTGATTTTTTCTATGTGTGGTGTTTATTTTGAGGATGTGAGACACCACGCAGATCTTAGGGGGTACTTATTGAAATGATCAGGTACAACATTAAAAAATGATGTACTATCTCTAAAGATAGAAATTACCACCCTATAATGGACCTAATCACCTAATAAAGACTCCTAAGGTATGATGGGTCTTCGAATATACCAGAGATCTTTCCCCTACTTTACATGAAAAAGTAAAGTAGGTTTATTTTAAGTCAGGTTTGTTAAGTTCCCTATGGAGGCAAGCCCCCATAGGTAATTGCATCCTAAGGAATGGGAATTCTTTAAGAATACTCTATTAAAGTAGACAATTAGGGTCTCTAAAGATTTCAAGGTTAAGACTATTAAAGGATTGGTTATTTTAGAAAATCAAATGGGATAGATCAAGGAGAAGACTTATTTTTGGAATCCAAAGGGAGAAAGTAGGAAATGCTCATGATCCTAGGAAGCAGTGAGCATTCCACCCTACCCTAATGGGGCTTTATATATTTGAAATTGAAGAGAGTTAATTATTTGAGTTGACATTTTATTAGATTAAGCTTATAATTCCACAACATAAGATTATAGAAATGCCTAAGAGGTGAGAATTTATGCTTGTAGCTGGAGGAAATTGCTACCTCGGATCTTAATCTAGGGAGCTTTGGCGAGGGCCAAAGTGTGACCTAAATCTAAGCCAAAATGGGTATATGGTTTACCTCCATAAGAAAGAATAAACCACCAGACTACTAGACTTATTACTGCCTGGTGTGGCAGCCAGCTAACTCCTCCTATGCTTTAAATCCATGTAGGCATGTCTTATGCTCTGCATGATGGCTAGGCTATTATTTATTTAGAAAGGAGACTCAGTCCTTAAACTCACCCCTAAGAGACTAGAGCATGAGTGGTATGAATTCATGACTTAATCTAATGCAAATTTTATCAAATTTATTTGATTCTTTTGAACTCTTTGTTTTGAAAGGCTATGGGATTTTGTATGTCTAAATGCAT
Organism: Cymbidium sinense; assembly: GCA_021442155.1. Classification (NCBI taxonomy): domain Eukaryota; kingdom Viridiplantae; phylum Streptophyta; class Magnoliopsida; order Asparagales; family Orchidaceae; genus Cymbidium; species Cymbidium sinense. Next base: position 46,777 of record JAKCPB010001298.1, read on the forward strand.
GAGAACTTGATTATGGGCCAAATCAGAGAGAGAAAGGGTGTTCTTCCATCAAAGGCTCTCTCAAGTTAAGCCTTCATTCTCTGGTAAAGATGCAAGCCCCCTCTTAACAAGAGTGGATGAATATGACATGCATGATATTATACATTCATTCATCTAGCTAAGGGGTTGCTAAAAATTTTATTATCTTGATTTAATTCTTAGGCTTTATAGTGAGGTTATGAGTTATTTTATGTTTTAATTATGAGTTGTAATTGGGATAGAAAAATTAATTTCATCCTAAGAGCCTACCACATCTAGGCCACACATTCTAGCATTAATCATAAAGAAATTATGAAAAGCATATTGCTCTAATGCATAATCTAAACACAACATCAAATAATATTATAGACTACCATAAAAGAATAAAAGGCCGTGGTCCGTTTTGCATTACCCCAAAAAGAGAAATAAAGATTGGTAGCCGAGCTCTACCCTTATACAACCCATTTTACAAAAATAATATATGTTATGGGGATCTTCTTTTCTTCATTTCTTCCTTCTCTTCCTTTTGATTTTGATTTTCTCCAAAGGCATCACAGGGCACCCCAAGGACTAAGCCTTCTAGCCACTGCTCATCCTAATCCCCCATAACACTAATCCTAATTCCTAATTCAAAATTACCTTAAAATAAGAAAAGTAAATCTAGCTACACCTACAAATAAATGTTAGCTAAACACACCATACAACCCAAGTTATATGAATAATTTGGACTTAGCACCCACACACGGGTAACCAAGCCCACCCTAACTAACATGGGTTATGCTTAGGGCTAAGCAACCAAGACAACAAATGCATTTATATTTTTATTACAAAGATCCCTTAAGGACAACCCTCTAAAAAAATATGATTAGCTAATAATGGCCTAACATCCGCCTATGAAACATACACCCTAACATCCGCCTAAAATATTACATCATAAAATAAAACACAACATCATACATACAATGCCCTAACTTAGCACTAGAAGTGGTGACTTAGTATTCTAATGTGTGTGCTTAAGGCTTGCGTGGCAAGACTTTACTAGGCTTCTTTAGTTTAAGTTTCAATTTGAAGTTGAATTTGTTTAAATTTTACCTTTGCATGATTTCAATTTAAATGATTTAATGATTTACTTTTCATTTTTATTTCACTTTTATTTGGTTAAAGTGATGTTTAAGTTTTAAGAATGAAGAGTAGAATAAATTATTTGTAGACGTAACTCACCTTATTCTACATCATAACTCCTAAAGAGTCTAACTAAGGTCCTAAGTATCATAATTAGCCCATTTGAATTTGTGTAATTCATTTGATTTGGTTTAGAATTTAGAATTTGAATTTGTTTAAGTATTTTAGATTGATTGATTTAGATTTTAGTTTAATTACATCTTGATAATTCAATATCCTTAATATCTAATGAAGTTCATTTAAATTCATGTGCTTTTGATTGATTAATTTTAGATTAGATGTTTTGGTTTAATTAAATCTTGATAATTCAATATCCTTATCTAATGAAGTTTAAGTTTATTTAAATTCATGTTTTTTTTATTAAGTTAGATGATTTGGTTTAATTAAATCTTGATAATTTAATATCATGATCTCTAATAAAGTTTATGTTTGTTTAAATTCATGTTTTTAATTGATTTAATTTTAGATTAGATGTTTTGGTTTAATTAAATCTTGATTTTTAATATCCTTTTTAATCTTTGATTATGGTTTTGTGAGTTAATGCTTATTTGATTTAATTGTGGTTCATTTATTCTTAGTTTGATCATTAGATTGAGATTTTATTTTGATTTTAACTGAGATTCTTATAATTTTAAATCTCATCCATTTATCATGTTTATCAAAGTTTGTTTGTTGATTTCAAACATTGGATAGTTCTTTATCTTATTTAATGAATGAGATTTGATTTGATTATTAAATTGATGAGAGTCTTTCTTAATTTAAAATTTATTTTGATTTGATTAGCTTTTAGTTTGCTTTAGTTCAATGTGCTTATGTGATTAGTTTAACCAAGAAGTTATGTTAATTGAAAAGGTTTGTTTAATTTTATAGATTAATATGACTTAATTTACTTTAAAATTTAGTATTTATGCACAAGTTTTAAGTTTATGATTAATTTGATTGACTTAATTAGCATATTTAAGTGTGATCAAATTAATGGTAGATTAATTAAGTGATTGATTTAATTTGATTTTATAAAAGTTTTGGTTCATTAAGATGATGGATTAATTCATTAAGTTTGCATTAATTAGGTATTTATTCGCTGGATTAGCTGGGTATTAATTAACAAGTGTGTTTAAGTTAATTAAAATAAATAAGTTATTAATTTTTTTATTTTTTAGATTAATGATGCAATTAATGACTTAATGATTTGTTTAAAGATTTGATTGTTTAATTATTTATGTTTGATTTAATGAATTTCATTAACTGATTAGTTTGTTTTGGGGTGAAATTAAATAAAAGATTTGTTTTTAATGATTTTATTTTTAGGTTAATGATGTAATTAATGACTTAAGTTTAAAATTAGATTACAGATTTATGTATTGCTTACAAGTTGTTTAATTAATTATTATTTAAGAGTGATTAAATAATTAGTAGATTAATTATGTTTGACGGAATTATTAATGTGACTTATAAAATTAATTTGTTCATGAGATTTAGAATTCATTAAGTTTGCATTAATTAAATGTTTAATTAAAGTTTGATTAAGAGTAAAAACTTTTTAAATCATTAGATTAATCAAAGATTGATTTAATTAATGACTTAAACATGTGAGTGATTTGATTTAGCGTGTTTTACTTAAGTTTATTGTTGTTATCATTTGATTAGAAATGATTTAATTGTATTTATTTCAATTAAACTTGATTATTCATAATCATAGTTAGGTTTGATTTTCTTATTATGTTCATTGATTAGTTTGATTTAGTTGTTAGTTTATGTATTAATGGCTACAATTATATTATTCCAACGGATGTGCATATATTATTAAGTTTACTTTGACTTTATTTGGTTTAATTTGATTAATATAAATGATTATGTTGAATTGGTGTTAATCAATTTGATTTTATTTTATTTAATGATTAATTAGTTTTCAATTTGTTTATATTCATTGAGTTTCATATATTAAGACTCATGCTTGGTGTTTAGTTATACTAGTTTGACTCATGTAAAGTTTCTAGATTTGTTGAATTTTAAGTTTGATTTAAGATTTAGTTAATTGAGTTTTACTATTTAAATAGTTTAATCAATTTAATTTTAGGGATGATATTTTTTGATTTGATTTAATTAATTTGTTGTTATTTTATTTATGATTTTGATTTTGATATTTAAATTTTTTTATATTATATTTAAATTAAGTCCTTAATTGATTAAACTTTAATCTTAAGTGTTTGTTTGAGGTTCATTAAGATTTAGAAAATCACATTATTTCCTTAAGAGTCTAGATGTCAAGTAATTTAAGCCATTTTGAAAATTTGTAAAATTTTGAATTTTGATTTGATTTATTTTATTAAAATGGATAATCTAAACTTCAAATTTCTCCCAATCTAGAGGTCCTTTTAACTTGAGATATTTATGGTAGGTGTGCAACTTTAATTTCAATCATTTCAACTTAATCGACATATTTTTTGTTTAATTAATAAAATTTTATTTTTACTAAAACTAAAATTAAGTTCAAAATACTTAGTAAAATTTGGGGATTTTGTGTTTGTTGAATTCCTCTCAGAAAGATAAGCCCTTGTTTACAATTTTGGTTAATTATTTCTATGATTTTTTGAATTTTTAGGTGATTTAAATTAATTTTAAATCGAAAATATGCGCCGACGCGGGCAACGCGGCACCATGTGGCACCGCACGCGGTGCTCGTGTCGTCGTGTTGAGGTGGGGAAATGGGTCAATGCTTGGTGAGTGTCACTCTAGACTATCCGACCGCGATCAAACGCTCAAATCGACGACGACCGATCGACCGTCCGACCGGATCGAATCAGAGCAAACGCAGCCACTTTCCAAGAATTGACATTTCGCCGTCACAAGGCATAAATCGCTGCACCACGCGGGTGCGCATGAATTTTTTTGATTTAAAAAATTAATTTAAATCACCTAAAAACTTAAAAAAATTCATAGAAAATAAAATAGTTGACCAAAAAATTGCAAACAAGGCTCGTTGATTCATATTTTCCAGAGAATCCAAAAATGCAAAATCCCAAATGTCACTAGGTATTTTGAGCTTAATTTGAGTTTTAGTAAAAATCAAATTTTATTAATCAAAGAAAAATATATGTCAGATTAAGTTTAAATTTTAGGGATTGAAACTAAAGTTAAAACACACCTATCATAAAAATCTCAAGTGAAAAGGACTTTTGGATTGGTAGAAATTAAATTTTGAAGTTTAGATTGTCCATTTTAATAAAATAAATCAAATAAAAATTCAGAAATTTACAAAAATCTTCAAAATGGCTTAAATCACTTAGATTGACATCTAGGACTCTTAAGGAAATAATGTGATTTTCTAAATCCTAATGAACCCCAAACAAACACTTAAGATTAAATTTAATCAATTAAGGACTTAATTAAAATATAATCTAAAAATAATTTAAATATCAAAATCAAAATCATAAATGAAATAACACTTAAGCAATCATTAATCAAACCTCAAATCAGAGAAATATCATCCTCCTAAGAAATTAAATTAAATATGATTAAACCTATTTAAATCAATAAAACTCAATTAAATGACTAAATCTTAAATCAAACTTAAAATTCAACAAATCTAGGAAACTTTAACATAAGTCAAACTAGTATAACTAAACCTACACTAAGCATGGAGTCTTAATCATATGAAACTCTTTAATGAATATAAACAAATTGAAACTAATAATCATTAAATAAACTAAAAATCAAGTTGATTAACAAACCAATTCAACATAATCATTTGATATTAATCAAATTAAACCAAATAAAGTCAAAATAAACTTAATTAACATATGACTAAATCACATCCATTTGGAATAAGATAATTAATTATTAATAATACATAAACCTAACAACTAAATCAAACATGAATGAAATCTAATGAACATAATAAATGAAGAAAATCAAACCTAACTATGATTATGAATAATCAAGTTTAATTGAAATAAAATAAATAATTAAATAACTTAATCTAATCAAATGATAACAATAATCCTTTAATCAAATCAAACTTAAGTAAAACACTTAACTAAATCAAATCACTCACATGTGCGAAATTAAGTCATTAATTAAATAAATCTTTGATTAATCTAATTATTTAAAAAAGTTTTATTACCCTTAATCAAACTTAATTAATTAAACATTTAATTAATGTAAATTTAATGAATTAATTTATCATCTTAATGAACCAAATTAATTTTATAAATCACATTAAATTAATTCAAATCAAACACTTAATTAATCTACTAATTAATTTAATCACACCTCTTAAATAAACTAATTAAGTCAATCAAATTAATCATATTAATCTTAAGCTTAATCAAACATAAAATGCAATTAAATGCTAATCAAATCCTAATTTAAACTTAAATCATTAAGTCATTAATTACATCATTAACCTAAATATGAAATCAAATTAAAAATTAAACAAATCTTTATTTAATTTAATCACACCCCTCAAGCAAACTAATTAAGTTAATCAAATTAATCATATTAAACCTAAGCTTAATCAAACATAAATGTAATTAAATACCAATCAAATCCTAAATTAAACATAAATCATTAAGTCATTAAAAATCATTAATCTAAATAAATATAAAACCAAATTAAAAATTAAATAAATCTTTATTTAATTTATTAATTAACTTAAACACACTTATTAATTAAATTAATTACCCTTAAGCTAATCCAACTGAATAAATACCTAATTAATGCAAACTTAATGAATTAATCCATCATCTTAATGAACCAAATTAACTTTATAAAATCAAATTCAAATGAAACACTTAATTAATCTACTAATTAATTTGATCACACTTCTTAAATAAGCTAATTAAGTCAATCAAATTAATCATATTAAACTTAAACTTAATCAAACATAAATGCAATTAAATACTAATCAAAACCTAAACTTAGCCTAAATTATTAAGTCATTAATTACATCATTAACCTAAAATATGAAATCAAATTAAAAATTAAACAAACCTTTATAATTAACATGAATACACTTCTTAATTAAACTAATCACATAATCACATTGAACCTAAGCAAACCCATAGACTAATAAAGCTAATCAAATCAAATTAAATCAAATTAAATTAAATTAAGAAAGACTCTCATCAATTTAATATGTAATCAAATCAAATCACATTCAACCTATTTAAATAAGATAAACTAGTTAACTATCCAATGTTTGAAATCAAAATACAAACCAAACTTTGATAAACATGATAAATGGATGAGATTAAAAATAACATCCTAATTACAAAGAATCAAACTCAATTAAAATCAAAATAAAATCTCAATTAATCTAATCCAAATAAACTACAAATAAATGAACCACAATCAAATCAAATAAGCATAAAATTAAGTCACATAACCATAATCAAAGAAAAGAATTAAATATTAATTTAAAAGGATATTGAATTATCAAGATTTAATTAAACCATAACATCTAATCTAAAATTAATCAATTAAAAACACATAAATTTAAACAAACTTAAACTTTATTGGAGATGAAGGATATTGAATTATCAAGATTTAATTAAACCGAAGTAATTAATCTTAAAATAATCAATCAAAAAACACATGAATTTAAACAAACTTAAACATTAGATATTAAAGATATTGAATTATCAAGATTTAATTAAACCAAAAACATCTAATCTAAAATTAATCAATCAAAAGCACATGAATTTAAACAAACTTAAACTTCATTAGATATTAAGGATATTAAATTATCAAGATGTAATAAGCCATTCACTTAATGTAATAAGCCTTCACCTATCTCGATTTAGACCAAGGGAGAATCGCACATCCCGTGATGGATTCTCCAACCACATGGGTAATAGGAAAGGGAACTATTTAATTTGATAGTAACCCAAGTAGTGTCTAAATGGGGTTGCAAAGGATCTGATCCAAATATAGTGCCCATGGGAGGTGCTACTAGGGGTGTTATCCCGAGCCCTAAAAAAGAAAGCCTATGGATGTAGGGCCAACTCAAGGAGAAAGCATAGCACTTACATTTTCCATGAGTGGTGTATCCTAAGGTGCAAGAACCAACCAACCAAATATTCATTAGCATGAGTGGTGTATCCACAAGATAGTGAGAACCAACCAACCTAAGGTGCCCGGTGTGTGCAATGATCAACGGAAAGAAAGCATGTAGGCTTACAACTTTCTAGAAATGATCATCGATAATCTATCGAGAGATGTTATCTGACCTAGAGCAACTACTAAGTGGGGAGCTCCAGGAAGGACTAACCTGCACTTGAAGCGTAGGAGAGGGAAGGAGCCTATGGGACTTATCCTAAACCTCAAATATACTCAACCCGGCACAAAGGCTAATCCAAGAAGAGAGCATAGCAGACTCACATACTCTTAAACAAAGGCAACATGAGGTAGCTTACCAGCCACATAGTAATGCGTACCAAACTAAGAAGATGCTCATCGATGTACAGTGGCCAAGTAAGAAAGAAAAGTGTAACAGACTTACATTCTCCAAAGCAAGAAGACCACTAGGGTGACAAACTAGCAGAGTAGCTTGTCGACCTAGAGCAGCTACTGAGTGAGTGCCACTAGGGGCGTTATCTCAACTCGAGTAGATAAAAAAGATATGTATTTATTTTATATATTTTGTGTGTGTAGTTTGTGTTTGTGTTTATGTTATGTCGATGAAGGATAGACGCCAATGGGTTCATTACACCACCCTAAACACGTCGATTCTCAAACAAGAATATTTTCAACATGGAAGAGATTGAATTTGAAATGGAATTTTCATTGATGATAACTATTTTCAAACATGATTTATAATATTTCTTTAAGTACAACCCATTAATTGAAAGCATTGGGCACTCTCCCTTATGATTAATAAGCTGATAAGGTCCTCCTTGGTAGGCCTTCTCTATAGTAAATGGGCCTTCCCAAGTGGGTTCAAACTTACCTCCCATGTTATGACGGGCAACAATCACTCTCCTTAGAACTAAAATAAGCTCTCCTACTTGAAAATCTCTAGATGGACCAACTTCATGTGAGCTTGAATCATTTTAGCTTTGTACAACTTGAGATTTTGCATGCCGCATGCCTCTCCTCCAAACCTTTGAGCTCTTCTAACCGCAACTTGGCATTCTGCTTTGTTATGATCTTGCTACCCACAGTTATCCTTAGTGATGGGAGTTAGACTTCTAATGGTAGAATGGCTTCAGACCCACACACTAAGGAGAAAGGAGTAGACTGAGTTGGAGTTCTATATGTGATGTGGTAGACCCACAAGGCTTCAACTACTTCCTCATGCCACTATCACTTATTATTGTCGAGTGTTTTCTTTAGTATTTGGATCAGAGTTTTGTTGAAGGCTTCAGCTAAGCCATTTGCCTTCGGGTAGTTGATGGTAGAATATCTCTAATCTATGTTGTGTCACCTGGCAAAGTTATTGATCTCGGTGCTCTTGAATGCAGTACCATTATCAGATATAATTTATGAAGGCACTCTGAACCTATATATGATATGATTCCTAAAAAATTGGAGCACATGCTAAGTTGTGACCTCTCCGAGTGAAATCACCTTTGCCCATTTGGAAAAGTACTCAGAAGCAGCTAAGATGAATCGATGACCCTTGGAAGAAGGAGGATTAATCGAAGCCACTATGTGGGTACCCCAACACTCGAATGGCCATGAGGCCAATGTAGGATGTTGAATGTTGGTTGGTTGGTGTAGACTACACCATGTATTTGACATTGGTGGCATCACGGTCAGATCCATGCAATCTTTGATCATCGATGGCCGTAGTATCCTAGTCTCTTGATCTTGGCTTTCATCTTGAACCGAGTGGTTAGCTTCACATAATCTGAGTATACCTCAATGATCATGGGCTTCATGCTTGTCTAAATAATGTAACCACATATGATCAAAAAAGACCACCGATACAAGACACCATCCTTAAGAGCATAAGAAAGTGCTCTCTGCTTCATCTAATGGGCTTGGGACTTCTCTTGAGGTAGTTTACCTTTATTTATGTAATCCATGAATGGTTGCCTCCAATCTAACTCCTCATCATTCTTGGTAATGGTAACCTCCCCTTCAAGAGAGTACTTTTTGATGAGTTCAATATCAATAAAGGATAAGACTTGTCTATTTTGAATCTTTATTGATATGGACTTATCCTCTGGATATGCCAACTCCTTGGCAAGTTTGGCTAAAGCATATGCTATGATGTTCTCTCCTTGAGGAATCTTATAAATGGTAACCTCTGGGATTTGGGCCAACAACTCCATGGTCTACTTATGGTAGTGATGAAGCTTGGGCTTTATAACCTTATAGGACCCAATGATTTGGTTGATAACTAGCTAAGAATCCTCAAAGATGTCAATGTTATGGATGCTTAGAGTAACGATTAACTCTAGACTGTTAATCCAAGTGTCATATTTGACTTCATTGTTGGTGCAAAGATTGGACAAATGATATGAGAATCAAATCACATCGTAACTTAGAGTTAAGAGAACTAGTCCTACCCCACTTTTGGAATAGTAGATTGTGATTCTTCTCCTCGAGAAAAGTGCCATCAAAGTACATCTCCCAATGGTGAATGCTAGTATCCCCTAAGTTCATGATTTATTCATTGGGGAGATCATCACTAAGAGAAGGTGAAGTGGGTGTGCTAAGAAATCACCGCTTGTCCTTTCAACAGAGAGGTATAAAGGTAATGTCAAACTACGAGAGGATCATGGACCATCATCCCAGCCATCTAGATAGCATCGACAGTGTCATGAGATACTATAGTGGATTGATCCTAGAGATTAAGTTCATCTTATGAGGAAGCATGTAGTGTTGTAGCTTTTGGGATGCAAAGATTAAAGCTAGGCAATGCTTTTTAATGGGTGGATAATTATCCTCAGCAAGGATTAGATGATGGCTAAGGTAGGAGTGTGTTTTCCTTTAGCTTAGCCAACAAAGCACCAAGGGAGTCATCTAAACAATGTAAGATGCATGGGAGAGGTGCTTGAACCAATGAAGTCATCAAGTAATGCTTGATGTCTTCAAAGGCATGCTCAGACTTGTCATCCCACTTGAACTTGGCATCCTTTTGATAAGTGCTGAGAATGTTGACATCTTCTCGATATGTTGGATATAAAGTGTCTTAGATACTCCAACCGCTTTGGAATGATCGAGTTGAGTTAAATTTTGGGTGGACATTTAATATCATCTTGATCTTCTGGATCGATTTTGATTTTGTCGACAACAAACAAGGAATTTCCTTGAAGCTACTGCACACTGGGGTTCATTTTAGGTTAAATTGTCTTAACTATTCAAAAACTAGTCTCAAGTCAAAGAGATGGCCCCTCTCTAACCACTTGACCATCATGATGAAAGTAGCATATTTATGAGCATCGAAAGGCACATGACCTTATAGCAATAGATTTTGATCGTGGTTCTAAAAGTAGTGTTTCTTTCATCTGTGCCATCTTTATTTGGTTATATCTGATGAGCCATCCATGAAAGAGAAGACTGCATGAGATGAGGTAATGTCCACCATCAACTCCAGGATTGATAGTGGAAATTCATCTTTTGGAGATGCCTTATTTAAATCTCTAAAATTGAAGCATATGTAAATTTGGCAATTCTTTTAAATGGGATGATGTTACAACTGTATGGTATTATTCTTCCCAGATGAAGCCAACATCGATCAATTTCTTGACTTCATAAATGACCTATTGTTCTATGTCTAATTGCATGCATCTAGGAGCTTACTTGATAGGGCTAGCACTAAGCTCTATTGCTTGTTTATGGACCACTACGTCAGGAGCTAATCCAGGCATCTCTTCATAACTCCATGAAAAGTAGTCCTTAAACTCAGTCAATAGCCTAACTAAGTCATTGGTTTCAATTTCATTCAATTAAGAACATGTCGGGCGTGGATCTTCTTTAGTTCCTAAGTTTATTTTCTTGAGTTCATCGATGGTTGACTTGATCTCTTCTTAGAACTCTGCCAGTGCATTTTTGACTTCAAAATCATCCGATCATCTAAGTTTCTAAGCATAGCTCATATGATTTAATGTGATCTAAAAGAACCTATTAGATTCTAAATGATTGATGATGACTAAGTAATTATCATCATGGACCCACTATACAATCCTAGTCCTCCTTGATTGAGAGCTTTTGCATTTATTCTTCCATATTCTTTCAAAGTAGTCCGAATTGCTTTGACCAAGTATGTTGGATTATCCCTTTCTTTGCTGAATTATGATCACAAGCCAAGTACTAATCAAAAGGCAATTTATTAAATCTTTATATGAATCATCCTAAAGTTGTACATCAACTTCTTATCTTGAGGATGATGCTCCCAGAAAGAACCTCTGAGTATTGGCACATGTGGATGACTTAGGGGCTTCATTAACTACCAAACCCTCAGCTTTTTGAGAGAAAAGTGGGGTTAGAGCTAAGACTCCCAACTAATGCCTAATTATTTCACATATAGACTTGGATATACTTATGCTTTGCTTCGAAGCCTAATCTTCTTTGTTATTTGGCTCAAAGTGTCACCTCCAAGGGAATCTACTATTGAGAAGAGCTAGCTAGTGTGCTAACCATATAAGACTCATCCTATGAACTAGATTTTAAGTCTATATGTATTGTAGGTGTACTCCTGCTAGCTGGGACATATCTTGTATTAGGTGGCCAATAAAAAGGTTTTCCACCCTGGACCCCTCCAAATGGCCTCTTTCTCTCGCTGGTGGAGGTCGATCGTCCCCACCCATATGAAATGGAGTAACAACTGGGTGGAATTTAACATCGCTCCACTTCCTCCTCCAAGTCTATTTTCCCCTTTTATTTTCTTTTTCATTTTCTTTTCCTTTCTTTTTTTCTTTTTTTTTCTTTTCTTTTTCTTTTCTTTTATTTTTAAACTTTGGCCAAGTTTGTGAGAATAGACTTGTTAATTTTGAGGGAGGTAGTAAGCTGCATCCTCATATATGCCAACCTCGTGAACTGTAAATGGCTTGAGATCTCCTTTGACACAGTAGATGATCCCACCTCTCACAAATACACTGATGTAGAGAGAATGGAACTATGTTATTCTCATGTATCCATGGTCTCCCAAGCAAAGTGTTGAAAGATGTATCCAAGTCTATAATATGAAACTTGTCTTCAATCTTCCAAATCATCTATCTCCAAGAGCAACACTATGGTGCCTAATGTATGTTGACCTCACTTTGGAGTGATTCAATCTTCCCATCTTAGACTTAGAGTCTTCTACACTAAGACTTCCCTAGTCATAAGACACTTCTAACAATTAGGTAAACACTTAACCTAAAAAAATGACATAGAAGGGTTAACCATAGATTAGGTTATGCTTAGGATTAGGATAATCCACCTACCCTACAACCCAAATCCAATCCATGTTCACCTTCTCAAACCAAACCTAAAGTTCAATTCAAACATAAAATTTAAATCCAAAGCCAAATTCCAAAACCAAATGATTGAAGCCCATGATCAAATCCAAACTTGAAACCCTT